>KV424824.1:15082-29578 GCA_001632445.1 Peniophora sp. CONT | reverse complement strand
CTTGTATGCATCGTGGTGTCTTGGTTGCATCAACTCTCGGACATGTCCTTCTACTCCTGACAGATCGTCCGCAGCAGACGTCGCAGGCGATAGACTGTTGCCTTCCACTACACCGTTCGTACGAACTGACGCCGGCGCGGCAGAGAGGAGCGCGGAAAAGCACTTCGAGAGGAGTTACAATCGTTCGTCTTCTGTTACTGTTTCATCTCGCTTACTACCTCTCAAGCGCCGTGCTTGGTGTCTACGGTCGTTGACCGTCCTGCCCTTTTTTTCTCCCAGTACACGCCTTGTTGATCCCGATTTCGATGGTACTCTCAATCTCCTGACCTCCCTACCCTTCTACGTGCACCCCGTCACTATTTATTGACAGATCAATATGCGTTTGAGCTCGTCGGATCGCAAATCGTCCACCTGCGATTGCTTTTCGTGCGGCCTCGAGCACGATGAAGATCATATTGCTGAACGTGTTGCACCTGTGAGGTGCGGGGTGTCGACTTTGTCCAGCACGCACGACCAGGAAGATCTTGTGCGCGTGTAACGCCTCCATATCTGTGATATCGTTGTCTGTCTGGTTTACGGTTTGTCGACACGATGTACTATCCGTTTCTTCGCCGTGTGGCCTGGCTTCCCCGGTATTCGCCTTCGATGTATTTACTGATGATCCAACATTTCTGAGGATATACATTGACGAGAGTCTAATCTGAGGTAAGAAACCGCCATAAGCCACAATCACAGCATACAGTCCTCTTTGGCAGACTTGCGATTACGGTCTAGAAATGAATCACAGAAGCTGTTGTGGCACGGAGCTGAGTTCTAGGGAACGTACGCTCGCGACTTTTCCCTCCCCTTACTCCGTGCTACAACTGTGCAAAGCTAGCAAGTGTTGAACACTGATGAATGCAATTCGTAGCTCTTACGCGTGTTGCAATTGATTGCATTGCACATCGCACAAAAGATATCGGTGCCACTTGCCGTCTCATATAGGTGGATTGAAAGATGCGTCGGCATTGCGAGGGATTGAAATATAAAAGCGATGACATCCAGCAATATACTACGAGAAACATGTTCTTGCATCCAGGACTACAACCTGAGCGTTACTTACTCTACGGCCGGTTGAAAGAATGCAGGGCCGCTCTGGAAGGCAGATGTCGAGAGCAGTACGTCTCGTAGGGTCTGAGCCATTGCTCAAGTTTGTAGGAAACCTGTACAGTCAGCGGCGGATGTGCAGGCATAGATAAATGATGTAGAGGTCTAATCAGCATAACCCACCAACCAGCCATTCAGTGCGGGTACTCACAGAATGTAAGCTGCTGAGTTAGGCCAGCCGAGAGGTATGATCATGACACATGCGACCTATGCAACATTCGTTATATGTTAAGGGGTCAATATTTGAAAGGTACACACCTGCATGGTGGTGCAAGCACGCGTTACGGGCAAGCGAAGGGTGATAGAAATCTTAGAAGAACATTAACATTTAGAGGGAGACGAATGGATATGAACGAATAGACTCACAGCATCAATAACCAATTGACTAGTACGTGAGTGGAGGCGCTGAGTGATTTTGATATAGAATGTGTGCTGGCGAAGCATACGAACGCAATGCGAATAGTGCGATACGTACATCCGCAATGCCTACAGGTGGTGGCCAGTCCCGCAAGGCTGCGTGCACATGAAGACACCGGATGGCTAGGATGGTGATTCTATTCAGTAGTGTGGTGTATCCTGGGCAGCGATGTAGTATGAAGGCGGCAAGTACAAGGATAGGACGCGGGTGCGAGGTGAAGGCACAGGTAAGAGGCGCGTGCACTAGGCGAAGTTGCGGGTGGGGTGGGGTGGGGGCGCAGGCGGGATAGCGCGCGTGTGTAGAGAAACTCGACTGTGAATGAGGTATTTGAGAGCGGGGTAAGACATGTGGGGCGTGCGCAAGCGGAGATGGCGGACGATGATGGAGGTTGGAAGCGAGAAGCGAACAGAGCCAACGCGCGCGCCTCAAGCGCCGCAATGTGTAAACGAGCAAGCAAACAAACATGTGCAGCGCAGTAGCGCGAGCTATCGCCAAATAGAGACTTCTCCCAGCTCTTCTCGTGCCTGCTCTGAAGAATGGCTCCACACATCGGGCGAGCGCGCCACAGCTCTCGTGCACGCGGCGAGCAACACCTCGTCCTCGCTGCTCACGACGCCCTCGGCCTGTCCCAGCCTGTTCAGCGCCTTCTACGCCTCTACAGGATACTCCGATACGATTTTCTTGCGCTCCAGTCGAGTACTGGGTGCAGCGCGGGCAAACCAGGTCGCGCGACTCGAATAGCTTGCCGCGCCACGCCATCACTTTGCTAACAGCAGAAGACTGCGGGTAGAAGAGGGTCGAAATTGCGGATTGGGAAACTCCACTAATGCATATGGGTGTTCGCTCGGTCTCATGTATAGTAAAGTATGAAGATGTCGGGAACACCGAGGTTGTGTAGTCCGCGACGTTTGCACATCGGGAACGTTCGCACACGCTCAAATTCGAACGTTTCCGATGTTACGCCATGAAATGGGTCAAATCAGGGCCAAAGCAATGCCGTGTTCTGAGCTCAGATCTAATCACAAAAGTGTCGCTCTTTTGGCCATCATCTGGACATGTATTGGATCAAAAAATAGGGTCCTGCCTCTAGTGGTCGCGTCGCGTCGCGTCTCGGCTCTTTTTAAGCGCTTAGCGTGTCTCAAACTTGCTTTCCGCGCCCGTCATCAACAGCTCACCGCATCAAGCAAAGGGTCTTCGTTTTCAGCTAGATGGCTATACTCGTATGCGAGCTTTGCAACAACACACAGGGCTTCTATGAGTTCGGTAGGCCTCTCGAGCGTGACGCGCACGGACGCATAGTACGTGAAGCCGCATGGATGTTCGACGCTCAGACAGGACGATGCATTAGTGATGGAGGTAGAGAGCCACGTTACCGTATGTGTTTCAACTGCAAGTAAGACTGTCTCATCTTTCATAAATGACAGCGAATACTAAAACAGAGGCACGTCATAGTCAGCGCGGTATGTGGGTACACTCTACGGAGCCTCCTGCAGCATCCAACTGGACCCCATCTCCGGCTCAAACCGCTCGCCACGAAGCGGCTGCTGTGCAAGAAGCAGGTCAGGATGAAGCTCCCGAGCATGTCTGGAAGGTTAGACGTGGCGGCAAAACGTGCTCTTGTCGTGGTCGCTGCCAGCTTCGCGGAGGTGGAATCGGAGGATGCGGGTGTGCAAGTAGCGGCTTCGCTTGTTCAGTTGCATGTGGATGTGGAGGGAGGTACGCGTACTATTTTATTGACATCTTGTATCTACGAGCTCATGACTCAAATAGAGGCGCGGAAGGCGATTGCCTGAATCCGTATACACCTCCTCCAGGAGCAGACCCGGGAAACAAAAAGTGTTCCTGCACAGGAGGATGCGCCATGTCCATGTACATCGGGTCGTCGTGTGGTTGCGCATCTCTTGGCGTTGGATGCTCCGACGCTTGCCAGTGTCAGGGACAGTGCAGAAACGGCCATCGGTAACGGCTGCGTGTAACATGCCTACATGCAGAATGCACTACGCAATTCTAGTTTACGAACTCAAGGACGCCTCACAGCGGAGTGTGATGCCCTCCGAGAATTCCTCCTCCTGATGACGGTCCCGCTATGGAAATCGGATCTAACACTTGATAATAATCGTTAGTGAGAGTGCAGTACAGCTTGAAGAGCACACTTGCATGCCGTCCCACCAGCTGTGCTAGTAAGATTCGTATCGTGTAGCCGCAGATAGATGCAACTCATCAGGACCTCATCCTGGTCCTCCGTCGGGGAGTCGACGTCTAAGTAGGCTTTGGCCGCATCGGTACCGTCTGTATGAAGGCGAGCGACCTCCGAGTCCGACGAACCCTTGTGCCCCTGTAACTGTGCCCATGATGTTAGACACAAAGGTTGACACTGATGTAGCTCGCCCTTACTACATAGTCTCCCTCGGCTAGTGACCATGTATACTGCGTGTCACTCGAGGCTGTGAAAGTCCGTTTCAACCTCAACGGAAAGTAAGGCTGAGATCTATGCGAAATCGAATGATGGGATCTTGCCCGTCTTGGTGCAGCCATTTCTTCGCCACGCGCTTGACATCGCCAACAGTGATCTTGTCAGAGACGAAGTCGCGAATGGTAGTCTCTCCAACTTCGTCATCGCCTTCGTCCCCGTCGTTGTTCTGGGAGCATCTCGACAGTACAGCTCTAGTACCAAACGTAGCAGCATGGGTTCGAAGCGTGTAGATTGGTCTCTTCGTCTTGGCGTCGACGAGGTCGACACGCGCGATGCCTTTCTTGTGGAAGATAAGACGCATGGTTTAGTCGTTCAAGGCAAGTGCGACAGGGTCAGTTAGACACGGTGTCAGAGACCCTTATAGCGAGCGATGCCTACATTTAAATCTCAGGGTAGATGCGTCAGCAGACTGTCGAGATACCCGCGTTGTAGAGTTAGTCGTCATCATCCGACCACGCATCATGAGGGGCAGCGCCTCTACTGCAAAAGCGAGGGAGAGACTTCACGAATCTAGGCAAGATTGGACGCAAATGAAAGGGTTGCAATCCGATAAGTGTACACCGCAATCCGCACAGAGCTGGTCTATTACTCCAACGACTGTGGATCTGTTCCGTTGATGATAGGTGTGTGAGCGCCGCGCATAACGGATTGGAACAGCGCTGAGGAAGATCGTGTAGCGGAGTCTTATCCTCCCTTGCTGGCTTTTCCGGTAGCCTTCGTGGTCGTGTGAGGATGATCACTGGACACTGAAGCGGCGTATGATGGCCCCCAAGAAGAACCTCCCTTCGTGTGCGGCCCTGCTATAAGGATAGGATTTATCACTAGACGGCACTGGTCAGTCAGACGTACAATCAATTCAAGGAGCACACTTACACGAATTCCCATCAACTGAGTCAGAAAGTTTCGCTTCGCGTAACCGCAGATAGATGCAACTCATGAGCACTTCGTCCTGGTCTTGCTTCGGGATGTTGACATCGAGGTAGGCTTTGGATGCGTCGGTGCTGTCGGTGTGAAGGCGAGTAGGCTCGAAAGAACCCCCGGATCCTTGCAACTAGGTGGACAGTATTAGTGATACCAGCTGACAGAGATGATATGCGCTCCAACCAGGTAATCTTCCTCAGATTGCGTCCACGTATACTGAGTGCCACTCGAAACTGTAAAGGTCCAGCTCGATCTTGGAAACAATGAGCTCAAGATCGCAGGCGAACTGGGTATTGGACGTACCCATCTTGGTGTATCAACCATGTCTTGACTACGCGCTTGACATCGCCGACAGAAATCTTATCGGATGCAAACTCGTGGATAGTGGTATCTCCCACTTCATCATCGCCTTCGTCCCCATCGTTATTCTGGGAGCTCTTCGACAACACAGCTCTGGTACCAGAAACAGCCTCGTGAGTTTGTAGCGTGTAGACCGGCCTCTTCGTCTTGGCGTCATTGAGGTCGACACGCATGGAGCCTTTCTGGTGGAAAAGAAGACGCATGATTTAGTCGTTCGGGTATAGAACGACAGAGTCAGTCTGCCGCAGACCCTTATAGCAGACCATCGCTACATTCAACTCGCAGGGTGTATGCACCAGCAGACCCTCAAGGCCTTGCAAAGAAGGTTGAAACTCGTCATCCAACCGAGCGTCGCGAGAGGCAGCGCCGTCATGGCGCGGGAGATATATCACGCATGCAGGCAAGTCTGGGTGCACGGAGCGCACTTCAGCAGGCGAATGCATACACGGTTGCTTGAAGCTGTATAGGGTCTACTGGGCTTCTAAGCTTAGCATGAACGTGTCCTATTCTATCCTATTGCCGAGGAATGACGCGAGTGTACTGAATGGCACGAACGGGGGACGATGTGGATGATCATCATGACGGTTCAGTTCAACGTCATGCAGCGCACGACGGGCGGCGAAGTGCATACACGCTTATCTCCGAAGCCGTATTATTCATGCATCAAGCTCTGCAGAAGTCTGCTTCTACCACCATCACATCCTATGAACTCTCTGTACCAGCCAGATACGTCTCGACTCACTGGTTTCTATGGCTTACCTGCGGAACTGGTCGAGCACATACTTCTGGAGCTGGATCCCCTGCACGTCGGCGCGTTCGCACAGACTTGCAAACATTTCCATGCCATAGTCTATGAGGCCCCCGACTCTCACCTATGGAGACATCTGTACCTGCAACAGGACTTGGACGATCCTCGGCGTTGTCTTTCCACGCTTCTTGAACCGGCCCGCGGCGAAATCGACTGGCGAGGGCGCTTAACGCGCATCAAGCGCGCCCAGGTTGTCGCGATGGACCCGCGTTTGTGCAAGCCACACGAACGCGAAGAGGTTCTGCGTGCACTATTGGACCTCGCATGCCACGTACCACCTATGGACGATATTAATTCCGAGGACATAGCGCTCAACCATCTGTGGGTTGCTGCAAGCCTACGCGGAGGTGCTCTGCTGGAGCAGAAACTCTGGGAGCCTTCGACGGAGGAACGACAACTCCGTGCACAATTACATGCGATGTACGGGCTTACTCGTGCCGACGTAGCGAAGGCCGGCCGTGTAGCTGCACGAGCGCGGGTATATGATTTCCGGAGGTACTCTTACGCGAACTCATTTGGGCCGTACAGAACGGACAGTTCCTGGAGGGTAGACTGGGAGCAAGTTCTGGCCATACATCGCTGTATCAGTGTGCACCTTGTCGATATACCCGAAGAAGACGCCGAAGATTATCGTTATGCTATATTTCCTTTGAGCATGCCGTTCTGCCAGCCTATCTTGGACGCGCCTGTCGAAAAACTCGGCAAAGACTGGGCTGGCGTTGAGGGAAGTTGGCAAATGGTCTTTTGCTTCATGGATCATCATGCGTTAATAGGTAAGCTCACGAGCTCTGAAAGTAAGAACCTTAGCTGAGATGATGCTTCAGCGTACAACGGGTTACAAGTCAGTCCAAGTTCTGAAGCCTGATATGCTATGCATACAGCAGACTGATCCTTGCCCAGGCTGGCGACGAGCCCGACGCGCCACTTGATCCTACGCTGATCACCGAGCCTCACTTCATGGAGGCCTTCCGTGCTATAGCATGCGAACTGCGCGTATCTGCATACGAGCATGACGCACGGCATCCTCAGCATCCACTCATTCGTTTGGTTGGTACATGCGGGCAATACACCCTTGTCGGTCAAGTTGAGCTCACACAGCACGGCGACGTGCATTGGCATTTTGTACGTCTCTTCTTCTTGGATACTGCGTCACACGAATTTAATTTGACAGACCTTCCATGAACCTCAGGATGGTGGCGACAATGGAACACCGGTCTGGAGGTGATTTCCCCTCGTGCTTTGGTTATTGCCGCGCTGATTTTCCGGTGTAGCTGTGAAGGTGTGCAAGTTGGCAGCGTACATTCGCCCTATGGTGTGCTCGGCAACTGGACGACAGTGAGCCATGATACGAATGACCCAATCGGTGCGACACTATATTGCCTCTTGGGAGACGCCGGTGTTCTAACCTCACGGCAGGGCCGTTCTGGGTGCACAAGATATTCGAGCCAAGGGCTGCCAGATCTTCCGCCGTCTCCGAGGGGAGTTTCTAACCTATCATCAACCTCATTTAATCACCTATCTATCTTATTACACGAATTGGTTCATTTTCTGCCTTGTCATCAAGTCCGTAGATCTTGATTAGCAAACGTCGCTGCGTCAAGATCCCCGTGTTCTAAGTCTGGCGGAAGAGATCCCTGGTTATTCAAGCGCAAGAATTAAGCTAGGATAGTGAGATGGTAGTTTGCCACAACGGGCAAGTGAACAAGCAAGCAAAGTAGATAAATATCATGAACCCCAAGACCCCATCTATGCCCCCCTGTCCGGAAGTGGAGGTGCACCTTCCGGCGCTGTGAAGAACCCCGACGCAGTGACACCAACAGCCTGAACAGCCGAACCCGTTGACTTTCGCGTCGTACCCCGCCCAACAGCAATGGAACCCTTGCCGCGCGCGGTGCCCGAGGGACCCTCTACAACACTCGCTGTTGCACGCGCGCGCATGGTACCGGGATTGCTCGCAGCACCGGCGTTTGTGTGCATACTGCGACTGCCGCTCCCGCCTGACAAGCCCGTACGATGGCGTGGACGGAAAGCACCGCCGACGTTACTCCATGTACTCGGCGGGCCACCACCACCAGGTCCTATTGGCATAACGAGCATCGCGTCGTCGATGCTCTCGTCATCATCCAAAGCGCGGCTGTCGCGCGTACCCGCAGAGCTCGTTTTGGAAAGCACGGACTGACGCCGCGGTGCAGGACGAGCGCCGAATGAACTGCTCGTGCTACTGGGTGTACCAGGCTCCGCGTCTGCGCGGGGGTAGCGCGCCTCCAAAAGATCTTCAACTTCATCAAAGACCTCGTAGTACCGCTGGATGCATAGCTTGATGATGGCACCTAGCGTTGTGCGGCCTTCTGGTTGAGGGTTCGATGTTGTAGGTATTGATGGGTGTAGCGAAGGTCCTAATGGTACCGCACACATTGCGATGTCACGCGCCGGCGAAGGACTCGAGACGAGATTTGGGCAGAGTACAATAGCCAAGTTGTGAGCGTCCATCAGGTTCACATTCGAACGAAGCGACACCTCGTGCATGAGATCTATGAAGGATATCAGCAGCGGTTCTCCCACGGTTGTCCCCGGCGAGGAAGTGAACGCACGCAAGATGTGGCTGAGTAGAATGTAGTTACACCGCGGTAATACGGGAAATAAGTGCTCGCGAACGTAGAGCACCGATGCCCAGTCGTCAGGCTCATACGTCGGAGCCGGACACCTGAGTACGAGGTTGTATATCGACTCGGGAAAGAGCGGCTCGGGCAAGTCACGAAGGTACTTCTTCAACAGGACTGCCGCCAGATGAGGATCGTTGAAGTGTTCTAGCGAAACCACGTTCCCTCGGTCGTAGGCTTCTTTGATCTGCTTCAATAGCGCTGAACTGGGCGATCTACGGAAGAGCCCTTCCTCTTGGAGACCTGCTTTGTATTAGCGAGAGATGCCGAAGGATATCATATTTGCATACCTGTATCTCGCAGGTACTGAATGGCATCTTTAACGACTCTCGGTATTCCGCCCTTCTCCCCATCATATCCCATGAGCTCCTCAAGCGGTACACCGAAGAGGCTTGAGTGGATTGGCATTGGCAGCGTGATTTGCCGCTCATGCTTGAGGTTCTCTCTAGCGGAGTTTCAGCATCGAGCAATGATCGAAGTAGAGCCAGGGATAATGCGCACTGGTAAACTGCCGGAGGCACGTCGATCTGGGTCAGCGGTACGTAGCAAGCCAATTCCGAAAGTGTGTCGACATAAGTAATCTTCCTGAAGAACTTTGCACTTTGCTCATCGTCAGTCAAGAATCACATAAGATGATACTTCTCATACCTAATAAACGCTCCCGCCAGCGAGAATAGCACTGCAATTCGGCGTTAGTTTCCCAAAGAAAACGGCTTGAGTATGAGCCAAGATGACAGTTCAAGTCGTGATCAAGCAGCAAAGACTAGGAGAAGCCTTCCTTGTCTTGACGGAAGATACACAGACCAAAGTCACGCATAACTAGACACTTACTCTTCGAGAAGAAGTTAGAGTGGACGATATACTGTTATTTGCGTTGAGCATTCGCGCACAGACAAAGAGTGCAGCAACTTACCAGTCGTTTCAAATTCTTCCGGTATTTCCTACTCAGGCTGCGGTATGCCTTCCACACCCAATTCCAGCCAGGGGAGTTCTTATTTCCCGCAGCGAAGAAGACGACCGTATAGTCGGATTCGACTGGTGAAACACGTCAATCAAGCGCTATATAACATAATGGTATCAGCGCACCGTATAGATCCAGATACGAGAGAATGCGGCTAAGAGCGGACTGAGCAGAGCAGCCGCGATGAAGAAAGGGGCACGCACACAAGCAGCTGGTCGTAGTTGACACCCTCCTGGTTGGGATTTGGAAGACCACTCGCACTGACCACTACCCTGCAAACCACAAGGAGCCAATGAGCTTAGTGGGAGCCGTAAATGCCGCACAGACGTACATTGGTCGCGTCCTGTGTGATGGTGTATCTTTAGCATCGCGTTCATAGAGCGGGCCATGATACCACGCACTCGTAATCCACCCCAGCTTGAGTGATGACTCTACTCATGATATCCTGCAGTGTCTCCTCGCTCGAACTTGGTATGGAGCTTGCGCTGTCTTGTCGACGCACCCAAGGCGCTTGGAACTTGCGCTTGCTTGATGCCGATCCCGGAGTCATGGGCGATGTGGGTTCAACATAAGACGACGGCGATGAAGGCGCTTGTGTCAGAGCCGCAAGCCTCTGCTTGAGAGTAAGAGGCTTTGGAGGACGAGAGGGTTTAGGGAACATCGTGGTAGTACTGGACAAGAGGCTTCTGCAGACATGCAGTGACGTGCACGGTGCAACCGTGATCGACTTCGATGTGCTAAACGCTTTACAGCATCCGAAGCGCTAACACGCTTGCCTCCAGCGTCCAAATTTGATCTCATCCGCCAACTACAGAAAATGAATTTGATACAAGGACTTGAGAATATATAGTACAGCGTGAAACCAGACAGCAAAGACAGTCAACATATATACAGTACATCCATACGAAACGGCGAAACAAGTTGGGTATCAATAGCAAGGCAATGTTGGGAAACGAGTATGTAATGGGTATCAAGTATATTCAAAGGTCTTTCGTCTCAAGAAAAAACGGCCACTCAATGACGAGGTATAGACAGCCCGAGTTTAGCAGTAGACGAAAGCGTCCCGACTCGAAGCAAGAGTAAGAGGGTTCGCGCGCACGGTGCACTTCTCCATGCGCACATCGAGAGTCGGTCGGGCCGCTCGTACCCTGGCCCAGGCGCTCATATCCACACCTCCTCTACCGCCCAATACAACGTCCGCAATCGTAAGTTCCTCCAGACCGGAGTATGCCTTGGTCTGCAGCGCCCGGAGTAACCCGTTGGCGATGTTCGCCTGACCACTAATGGTAACCTGCTTCACTTCCGGCGCCAGATAATGTAGATCCGTCCATGCGCAGGGCGCAAAGAAGTGTCCGTGGCTGGCATGCATTTTATGCACGTGCAGATGCCCAGGACCCAGGAACTTGCGAAGGATGCATGGCACGGGTGCGTGCCCCGCGCCAGTCGCCAGCTCCATCCGCGCTAGTTCGTGGCCACCCTGACTAGTCTGATACGACAAGGCAATGCGACCAGTGCATGTACCGGGTGCTGGAGCGTCAATAACTAGATTGTGCGACGCTGCTGAAGTGTGTGTACTCATGGTAACGGCAAGCGCCGCAACTGCACTCAAGGTGGCGATACTAACGGGCTCTTCGGATGCCACGGTTATCTGTGTCTCGCGCGGAACCTGGAGAAGCTGTAGGCGTCGAACAAGGTTGGAGAGTGTGTCGCGGACATGAAGCTGTCGCAAACGCGACAGAGTTGCGGGCTCCACGGGTGGCGTAGAAGCGGGCGCGAAGTATGACTTCTGCGCGTAGTTCAGCACAAGTGTCTGAAGGTCCGGGAGTGCAAGGAGGATAGAGTGAACGGCATCGAAGCCTGTCCCTTCGGCTGAGTAGCATTGCGATAGCTCCAGGTGCACCAAATTGGAGGTGAGGATCGAGAACAGCGGCGAAATGTAGCAGCCGTCTCGCAGGATCACTCGGCGGAGGGTGGGCGGCGCTGCCGCGTGATAGTCGTAGTGCGGCTGGTCCTCGAGATGTAGCGACTCGAGGGCATGCATCGCAGTGGGCGAGAGCAAACTCGATGCTGTTTCAGTACTCAGCCTCTTTCCTTCGCCGGCGGATGAACTCAGCACCAGTTCCCGTACACGGGCGAAGTGGGGTTCGAATATGCTCAGTTGCTCAGTTGAAACGTGCTCCCGAGCGGTCAGCGTAAGGGACAGGTTGCCCGAACGCTCAATGAAAGTTCTTGCCCAACGTCGAGCGCATATATCTATGCTGCCCCAGCACTGGCTGTGGTCGAGCGCGACGGACCTCCATCGGCTACAGACCTGGCTCGCAACAACGATAGCCGGTGTGACGTGGCGTGTTGCAAGAGCAGAGTCATCCGCAACGATATGCAGGAAGACCGACAGAAGAATCTCTGCCGGAAGATTATGCACATCCGCCCTCGTCGTTGCAGCATGAGTTGTGGCGAAAGACGGTTCCGGATGCATTGCGTTGTATGGTCGTTGGTCGAGGTCGTGAGCCACGATGGCGAGCCGATGGCGACGGATGGCGTGATTGTCAGAATTGATAGGGCTGGGACGGAGTCTGCGTGATTGGATCATCGCCACGCTCATAACTGGTGTGCTGCGTCTTTCTCCTCAGAACGACCACGACCTCCGCCTGAAAGCCGCCACACTGGCACTTCCTGACCATCTCAAGTATACCCTCCTGCCCTCGTCTTTCGCGTGCTCGTTGGATAGCTTTGCGCCGCGGCAAATTCATCAGACTTCTTTCGCTCTGCTCAGATAGTGAAGTCATCCGGAGCCTGAAGCACTGAATATGGTACAGAAAGACGCACGTCGGCACCGATGAATACACCGAGAGGCATGCTTTGCCATGGCCTCACGGCACGTACAAATCTCAGTCTATCGCTTTCACTCTCTCAGTGAGTGGTTAGGCTGAGGATCGTCATTATCGGAAGCCCGAATTGGCTTCGCGTGGTCGAGCTTCGCATGTACTCGCCTCTCAGCGCCTCGTCCTACCCCGCGCGCGTAGTCCAGACGATCCGATAGTGGTAGCGCTCTCACGTCCTTCCTTCGTCTGCTACCCTTTGAAGCCAAAGGTGGATTGTTATGCCGCCGCTACGCACACTATCTCCACCTGGTGCCCATACGCCTCCGCTTCGAGAACGTCCCTGCTGCCCCGCCACAGGAACGCGTTCCCCTCGCATCCTTTCGTCAGAATTGCCTTTGCACGACGTATCGACCGTGACCTTGCGCTAAGGATTGCGGAGCGAAAGGTCTTCTGATATGAGATGTAAATCTATCGTGCCTCCGTCATGAAGTCCTAGAGGCCGCCGCGCCGTTCCTTGAGCTTCATCGATAGCGCTTGAGAGGTCTCGAGCTCAAGACCGAGTGCAGAAGCGGTAAGTTGACGACAGGTTCATCCCTAGGCCTAGCGTTGGTCCATCGACACACGTCTATCGCGATCCCTTGACTTGCCTTCTGGTCGATAAGATTGCAGGCGCAGATCGATTACCAGGTCGTCGGAATTGCAGTTGCGTTGGACAGTTGACCGACGCCTCATGTGAGCATCGCAGCCCGAGTCAACGGCCGGAGATCTTCATTTACGGCGCATGGGCAGCCGCCAGTCAGCCGCACCTTGAGGAGCAGCCCCGGGCACGAGCCTACCTGCTGTTGATCTAGCAGATTGGCAGCTCAAGTAAACTCCATCTCGCAGCATATTTCTGGAAAGACTGCACCCTGAGCCTCGGGCTCATCGCTCGCCATGCTGAGATGGTCATTCGGAATATTCATGCGAAATGAAGGGTGGTTTTATTTCAGTGGTTAAGAAGCGCGCGGCAAGGAAGGTGCGGTGAGGAGGTGGTGATATATTGACTAAGAATAAAGGTACAGTGCGGAAGTGTTCGGAAGTTAACTTGCAATACAGATTTTCGAACACAGGTTAGACAGCGAGGTAGGGTTTCGACAGCATTTGCGAAGGAAGCGGGGTGACACGACTGGAATTGAGAGTGGGGACGATATATGGGGTGGTGATGCGAGTCATAAGGCAGACAGAGAAGCTGATCCGATGAGCTCCAAATGCAGACGAAGGAGTGGTAGGTCATACAGGGGATCGTTAAGGTAAGCATAATTGGGCCAGCCCTGTAGTGAACACATGAGCATATGCCACTCGAGATCAAGACCGACATCGCTCACCAGGTCATCATCGAGCAAGAGGGATGCATACTTATTGATAATAGCCATTTGCAGAATTACTAAATGAACCGCCTCGCGAGCGTTGTGTTGTATAGGTGGCTGAGCTCGTTGTGCTGCCAGCGTGGTAGTGCGGGGCAGCGTGGGTGTAACTGCTAGCTTGCTGAGCATAGCCGGCATCGATTGACGCGCGACGTGAACGCGATGCTTGCACTGGCGCAGAGCTAGGCGCCTTCCGTGGCGGAGGCAAGAACAACAACGTCCACGAACCCTCTGGGTACTCCTGGCAGGGATGGCGCCACTGGCAGCCGATAAACACAACCTTTCCCTCCAGCAAGTCGATTCGCCGCATGCCCAAGTCGACGTATGCTGGGTTGAGCGCGCGTTCATGTCGGACCCGCTCCTCGTAGAACGGCTGAGCGCGTTCTACACGATCGCGATGGAGCGCCTTCTCTGTGCGCGTAAGCACGAGCTGATAGTTCTCGTGCATGCGCTCTAAGACATCGCAGACCCGAACGCCATCCGGGTTATGCACCTCAATGTCAAAGATAGGTAAGTCCCATGCG
>KV424824.1:0-14982 GCA_001632445.1 Peniophora sp. CONT | reverse complement strand
GACTGGAGCACTGGTGGGTAGGCCTGGGCCGTGATATCCGGACTGGTCTGGGGCAAACGGCTCCTGCCTATCCACGGTGTCTGCAACGACGGTGTATGCGAAGGTCGCGTTGGCGACTCCCGTTCGTTGATTTCAGCAGGAAGGCGGGTCGAGGCACTCGCTTGTTGTAGTGCAGGCTGGAGCACTGGTGGTACAAGCTCGGGCGCTTCTGCTGGTACAGGCTCGGGCTCTGGTGGTGAGCTTCGTGTTGTATTGGCGATTGAGCTCGTCGTGCTCGCAGCATGGTAGGGAGGGGCAGCATGCGCGTAACTTCCGGCTTGCTGAACATCGTTGGTATCATCAATTGACGCGCGACGCGACCGCGATGTTTGCACTGGCGCAGAGCTAGGCGAGCGCCGTGGCGGAGGCAAGAACAACATCGTCCACGAACCCTCGGGGTACTCCTGGCAGGGATGGCGCCACTGGCAACCGATAAACACGACCTTTCCCTCCAGCAAGTCGATTCGACGCATGCCCAAGTCGGCGTATGCTGGGTTGAGCGCGCGTTCATGTCGGACCCGCTCTTCGTAGAACGACTGAGCGCGGTCTACACGATCGCAATGGAGCGCCTTCTCTGTACGCGTAAGCACGAGCTGATAGTTCTCGTGAATGCGCTCTAAGACATCGCAGACCCGAACGCCTTCCGGGCGATGCACCTCAATGTCGAAGATAGGCAAGTCCCATGCGCAGAAAGTCATGTCTGGGAGTCCCTTTTTCGTCGCCAGCTTCTCGAGCTCACTTCGGGGGATGTTGAAGTGGCCTTGCCCATCGCGCACATAGCTTGCGTACTCTGAGGCGAATCGGATATCGAAGTACAAGCGTGGCTTGCCAGACTGTGCGTTGAACGGTAAAAGCTGCCACTGCAACGCATAGTCCATCTTCTGACCTGGTGTGAATATACGCGTCAGCGTCGCAGCGTACATACACGATGGAGTGGGCATACTCTCGGGAATGTGAAGGATAGGCCTTCCTTGAGAATTTTGAGACGTGCTCTTGGGACGCCCGTCCGTAGGAGGGGTGCCGGTAACTCGAGTTGGATCCGATGACGAAAATACTAAGGCAGCCATCAATACGGTAGTTCGGACCATTCGTGAAGAGTGAGCCCTACGTACTTCGCTTGAGGAGGCCTCTTCTGGGAGCCGGCGCTGCCGTAGGCGTCGTCGCGCGAG
Organism: Peniophora sp. CONT; assembly: GCA_001632445.1. Lineage (NCBI taxonomy): Eukaryota > Fungi > Basidiomycota > Agaricomycetes > Russulales > Peniophoraceae > Peniophora > Peniophora sp. CONT. Next base: position 13,774 of record KV424824.1, on the reverse strand, counting down.
ACACACCGTATAAGTCACGCCGCTGGTGCGAAGTTGAAACGTATGATGCTTCGGACGTAGGGGAATCTCCGTCGCCGTGACTTGTATCACTGAGATGCGGTGGGAGGATGATCATCCTCTGAGTGTCAATCGTAAAGTTCGCGTACTGTGCGTCTAGCGTCCAAGATCGGTTGTTATCGCTGCTAAACAAAGGAGCCATGGCGTTACGCCTGTCTGCCGAGGGCTCGAGGCGATACCCAGAGTCGATAGCCCTTTGAAGCCAAGCCGGATGCTGGTGGCGAGCAGCGGATGGTATCCAAGGGTCTTGTCTCGAAGATAAAGTAACGGAGGCAATGGCGCTGGGAGATTGGCGATCGCGAGTTCCGTGGTCCATCCCGGGTAGTCTCGTAACAACTGGACTCGTCTGCGGCGAAGAATAACTGATTTCTGGTAGTCGAGCCTGCATATATCAAGTGATCAGCATAACAGCCAACTCACGGAGAGGAATATTGCTTGCACTGGGTGTCCTGTCGACCTCATCATGATGGGTCACCAGCCCCTGGAGCCGAGCTCGTAGATGGTCCATTGCTATGAGCAAGTGCATTACAAGTCAACAGCAGCCGAACCCAAGGATTGATGTCACATACGATCCGCCTCCGAGTCGTTTGGTACACCGACATCCTGTCGCCCGGCATCGTCAACAAGACTCATGACGCTATGTTGTGGGGAGGTTGATTCGGGATTCACTATGCCTGTTTGTTGCAAATAAGCTCGATTTGGCAGCGTCACATTGATACAAATTTACCTATCGCATTCTCAGTCACTGTAAGATTCAGGCCGTTTTGCAGACCGCCTACAAGAAGTCGATTGTACGCGGCAACGTCCTCGTCGTGTGCAATAGCGACCTGCGCCTCAGAATGCTATAGAAAGACGTATTAGTCGAAGGTTCTGGGAGATCGGACCGCACGACAATCGAAGGCAAACCTGCAGTATGTAGTCCATGATTGGCGTCAATGTGTCGATAAACTTGAAAAAATTGGAGAAGTCAACAAATAGTACGGACACATGAGCAACACGTTATAACGCACTTCACCGCGATTAGGTTGTTCCACCAGCTCCCCTGCAATATCGCCGTCCGAGTCGGTGTCGTCGCCCAAGTCAGGGTCGCGAGGCTCAGCATTTGCTCTCAGCGCAATGCCTAAGAACCCCCGACGTTTCGCTCGAAGGCGGCGGATGAAGATCGTCTGGTTGAGCTCTGTGTTAGGCCCGTTTTGCGTGAGCGGAGTCGAGTTCGACATGGCTGCTTGGTCGTGATCCCAGCTAAACTTGGCGGCAGCCTGTACTCCACCCACAGTCACGTATTCGATGTCTAGCCCTAAACCAGCCTCAGTGCTGGAGCTGGTAAACGCAGCTGTGGCCCACGAGATGACGAGGTCGACGCCCGTGACAAGAATGAGATCTCCTCGGTCCAAACCCTCGTCCTCAAAGAAGGTGATCCAGTTGGGCATGTGTTTTGCGGAGTATAGCTTATAGACCTTAACACCTTTGGGCGAAGCGTCGATGGTGGAGATGCGCTCCGGTCCGGGTGTTACCAGGATAGCACCCCGCTGCCGCGTCTTCTTGAAGTTGAAGGTGCCCTGCAATGGTACCAGACTTGGTCTAGACGAATGTCCGTGATGAGCATACATGGTCTGGAAGCCGGCGAAGGAGATCGGAATGACGTACCCAGAAACCCCAGCGTCCACGCTGTTCAAACTGACGCTCTTTGATTTGAATAACTTCTTGTTAAGTTCTCCTTCCTGGAGCGGCACCTCTTCGCGATCCAGCACCTCAAATCCGGCCGGAAGTTTATCCCTACTCGGTTGACCGTCTACACCAGGCTCCTTGTGTACATTGAAGAGACGAATAAAGCGGCCGTGATTATGTCTGACATTGCCGGCCATGATGTGAGTGATGCTGCAGCCAATCGATGTGCAAACGTTAGAACTCACTGGATGTAGCCTACGTCGCCCAAGTCTACACGCGGAAGGAAAGTCTTCGTTTTAGGAACGAACCCCGGTTGAGGATCGGCGATAGGATGGCCGCGATCCGGATAGGCCTCGGATAGTTCGGCAGAGTAGTCCTTGTGCGATACCATGGAATGCTGTGGGAGGTGGTATCATGGGATAGGGGCGCGAAGTGTGTGGTTACCCTTAAGTAGTCCATGTATGAAGGGCTGTGTATAAGGTTCTGCGTTATCTGGTCCATCGCGCACTGCTCGATATCTACCCTTACATGCACACGTCAAGCGCTCGTGGTGCCTAGGCACGGAACGACCGTTGCTCGTTACACTTCAATGGAAGTTTGTCTGGCTCTAATATATACTGGTCAGTGGAAGGACACTACTCGATTCAAGCAACGGCTTTCGAATGGCGATACTGTCGCTCACAGTCTGCAGTAACAAACCTGAAACATCGTTTGACTAGAGCGCTGAGAAGCAGTCGAAGAACAAAACGTGGTGCACATGTGACGGGCAGTGCACAGATATCAGTCTGTAGGACAATTTTGTCACCCATATCATCGCTGTAGAGAGCGAAAAAGACGTCGCGCAAAGGCTTTATATAGCATGTTCGAGTATGGCCGGCGTCCCGATGAGGATGGAGGCAGGTGCCAGGTGGCAAGAGGTGCACGCGCCGCACTCGGGCTCGTGGGAGCAGCCGGCGCATCCGGGTCGGATCGTTACATCCGACGGCCGTAGCCGCCCAACCCTTCACCGGCACCACCTTGCTTGACTCGATTTTACGAGCCGCGACAACCATCAGAGGCCGTGCCAACAGCAGCACACCGCAAAAGCAACTATTACAGACGTATGGAAGACACGAGGAAACAGATTGCGAGAACACGAACAGCCACCAGAACTTTCTATCTCTTCACCTAAGAGGCGCGCGGTAAAAAAACGGCCAACACTGACCTCGAGAATTCGAGCCCTCAATTCGCTCTTACGACACAGTGCTTGCCTTTTTGGGAGGGTAGGGGTTTGCCTTATATGGTATGCACGTTGTCAAGAACCCGTTGTCCATCACGTCTCTTGGTGGCATCTTGTCTTCACTAACTCTTTAACTTTGACGTACGGTTTTTCTCTTTCTCACCAACCAAATTACTGGGAACCATATTCATAAAGTCTGGCTCACAATGGCATGACATATATATGCAGTACGCAGTACGCAGTGTAATCCAACCTGAATGTGATGGAAATACAATATTACTTGTCGATTTCGATAAGTGGCCTGATAACCTATATTTACACAGAATAACAAATCTTCTGAATTTCGCTCAAAACAAGCGTACGTGCACTTGAGCGTCCGCTTATCGCCATACCCGTCCACACAACCCATCATAACACACTCCACTGCCATCTCCGCCCACACCCACGTCAATTCTTCTCGAGGACACCACACACACGACATTTCAAGCCTACGAACGGGGACTCCCGCCCTCTTTCGTTGCGTCGACATGTATTTCATTGCACCCCATAGAGCTCGCGCGGCTGATTCCGCATGTGAGAGATCCATTTTACCCCACCCTGAACCCACATTAAGCGTGCGCAAAGCCGGAAAGATAAGGAAGGTGTCATGTTGCGGGATGAGCAGGCGAACTAGATACCCATGAACCATATCCGGTAAGATCAAATCTGTCGTACCGACGAGCGCGCGTCTGAGGGTGAGTATCGTATCGGAGAACGCGTAGAGGGGACTTCGATTGGCAATCTCTCGTGCTGACTCGTTCACTTGTAAAGGTCGGAGGTGGAGTCGACAGTGAGTTATGGCGGCTAACGTAGATGTCGCGTTTTGTGCGAGCGCACGGACATGCTCGGTATAAGCCCATGTGGTTCTAGGGGAGAGTTCCATGAAAAGCTGCATGCCCGCCGATGAATGTGCCAGACCAAGTGGTTCTTCGGTGGATGATGAGCCACGAGAGAACGTGAAGCAAGCCGGAAAGGCTTCAAGTAAGTCATAGAATGAAAGCGAAAGTGCACTCTGGAACGATGCTTGAGAGACAATGTCAGACGGGGAGCATTCGTAGAACGATATACGGACGGTTGTAGCGTTGGGAGCGTCAATATGTTTCCAAAGATATATTCCAAATTGTCGAGATTGTGGGTAGGAGGCAACACGCAACTCTGTCAGACAACCCAACTGAACATCGTTCGCAGAGATGTAAAGCTCCGGGGCCTCGTCCCAGCCCTCCCGACGCACTTCTAGCGTGAGTTCCTCCAACTGTGACAGATGTCGGAGAGCATCAAGGATATCTGTGATCGTTTGGATATCCTTATCTGTTTGAATGGGAGCCGCCAGACAAAAGCTAATTTCCAGTTGGCGCAATTTGCCCAACGATGATGACGGGGACGGAAAGCAGTTCTGCAAATCAGCACGAAGCAGTTCCGGTGCATTCAACTGAAGGATGTGTGGCATCAATGTAGTGGGCGAAAGATGGCAAGCTCGTATGCGCAAGTGCCGTAAAAGACGCAGATGCGATTTGCTGATGGCGGCTAGAGCCTCCGCCTCGGAGCCGCTGATATATTGCGGATAACCATCGCAATGAATTGTATGGGCACGGTCAAAGTGCTCGAGCATCCATAAGAACATCGGCTGCGATATCTGGTAATGTATTTCCAAATGAAGGGGACAGTCACGCGCTCGCGATAGCAGCTCGTTCGCGATGTTGGGTTTGTGGAATGCAGTGACTATCGAGGCCCAGAGAGGTGCGACGTTTAGCCCGACGGTACGCCAATGACGGCAAACGTGCGAGAGCTGGATCCAGCCCAAAGAGTGTTTATATGTCGACATCTCGTCATATGGGTTGTGCGAAGTGTGCTCTACCCGTCCAGTGTCGTTTATAATGGGACGAATGGGCTCGAAGAGACGAATGGGTGGGTCTAAAAGAGCCACGATTTTGAATATAATGTAGAGCACATCCGCCGGAAGTTCAGATACATCAGTCATGGCCGTGATACAGATTCCTCGGAGAGGGATTAGACGCAGGTGCTGGGTGGGTTGGCTATGGGGATGATGGTGGTCGGGAGCGAGCCGCGATTCGTGACTTGATCTTCGCAGCGCGCGCGTCGTCACACTAAACGCGGACCGTCACAGCGGTAGAGCACGAATGGACCTTGCCGATGCCAACAAGCCCGGAAGGAATATCTTTTCAAGCACCCAGTTCATATGCCATGCTTTGTAAGTACACAACTTTCCACTTCTACAGTACTCTATCCTCACAGCCTGCTCATAGCCCACAGCCCGAAGCTAAGCCCAGCCAAAACTTTCTTCCACTAACGCTGCGGCGAGGTCGGCCTATCCGAAGAAAGTCGAGGCCACTGCGCTGGAAGTTGAGGAGAGTGCTGGCGATGTTGGGTGGTCAAGTCGACCAGAGACAATTGCGACGTTGTGACATGGCACTTCGCCGGCGGGATCCGCGCGAGTAACGTCGACCGTGCGGTACGGTAGAGCACCAGGATGATATGATGGCCGTGATCATAAACCTCGAGGACCAAGAGAATAGTAGAAAGAAGACTGTATGTAAGGGTGCCAGGACTGTTAGAGCACGAGCAAAACACAGAACGTAAGTAGATAGCTAGGTGATGATGATTGCCCGTCGCAGACGAAAGTAAGTATGAGAACATCGGGCTCGCGCGCGTTGCGGGGACAAAAGGCGAAGAGCCGTGGTCTCCGACAATCAGGGTATAAGTGCGCGCGAGACCCGAACTGAAAACCGTATCAGTAAAGCTAAAGCGGAAATAACACACAGACACGAGGCTGGAAGTGATAATGATGCGCTGAACTGGCTCTGAAGGCGAGAAGAAGACAAGCCAACAACAACCAAAGCAACAGTAAGTGCGAGGGCGCTAGAATGAAACCGGGGCGAGAGCTCGGTGACGAGCTAGAGCTGCGCGAGGAACGCGCACGAGCACTACTGACGGAACGGAGCACAGAAACGAAGCTCCTAAGGTCTAGGAGTCGTTTCGGACGTCGAGATACAGCGAGGGACGCTGGACTCGAGAGCAGGAAGGGGAAAGATAGATCTCGGGGATCTGAGTTGCATTGGATGTAGTAGTGTAGCTTTTATATGATACATGATAGGTGCCGAGGCGCGGAGACAGAAGCAAAGGAAACAAATACGAGAAGTCCGAGAGACCAGTAGCACTATGGTACAGTAAGAATAGCTAGCCGAGGAAGGGGATGGAACAGAGAAAGGCCGAAAACAGGAGGAATAAGAGAAAGGGGATGAACGATGAGCGGGATACTTGTCGTACGTCTCGGCCATATGCCATATACGAAGTCCATGACGCGTCCGGAGGGTCGGGAGGTCGCATCGTCCCAACGCCTAAGGGTCTTCGTCGAGGGAAGGAGGCTCGAAGCGGTAATTGACCGCGCCACAACACATGCCTCGGCCGTTTGAAGCAAGACTTGGCGTGCGGGTCCATGTGGTGGTATTCGATTATCGTACGTACTGCTTGAGACAACCGGGTGCCGTGAAGAGGTCGTACGAAGGAGGTCGAGGAAGGGAGCGGAGCCACGCGCGGCCACGCGTGATGGTATCACCGGCCGATGCCGAGACGCGTCAAACCGCCAACGGGCTGGCGTTCTGGCCTCAAAACCGAAAAGTGCGTATCAATAAGACCCAGGGCGAGAGAGATACGAGACGGACAGATAACCAAAAATGAATACATATACAAGCATACACATCTGAGCCAAAGCCACAGACCCGAAACGAAACAGAACATCGTGAGCGCCTACGCGCGGTTTGCCTCTCATAGTCCAACAAGTAGACACAGAACAAACATTCATCAGTAACTGTCAATCATCAAGTTAGCCGGATGTCAGATCAAGAGATAGTAAAGAGTGCCTTACAGGCCCGTGGTATAGTCTTTGGCCACAATAGGCTTGTCGATCGGCTTCGGCCTCCTTCCCCTAGGCTTCTTCTTCTCGACTGCAGACTGCTGCCTGCTACCACTCGCGACGGGCTGCCTGCTACCACTGGCAACGGGCTGCAGTCTCTGAATTTCACTTTTAGACAGATAGCCAAAGAGCTCAGCAGAGACCTCATCCTGTGGGCGGTGGGTGCAGTACTGACACTTACACTCGCCCTCAGGACGCCCAAGCATAAGCCACATGAAGTGGGGCGCAAACTCCGCCGGGCTGCGGAAGGGAGTTTTGCCTGTGCCATGTGTCTTGGAGCCTAATAATGAATGTTGTTAGACGGACGATGAGTTGATGCAGTTGACTAATAATGCTTACCATAAAGGTAGGGGTCTTTGCGTGCGTTTTCTTCGTCCGACACAGTGCCATCGACATGATGCCAGAGTGTATATCCATGAGGAAGCTGGATCCTGAAGCGCACGCTATTGGTCCTCTCTACAGCAAAGAACATGTAATTAGCACCAAACTTTCACCGTGCATCAGATAAGCAAGCACTCACTCTGATGGAACATGTGATAAGCGACCAAACGTCCGACGGTCTTCATCCAGTACGTGTACACCGTCTGACTCTCCGCCAGCTGAACATACTGATCAACACGACCAGCGGCATCCACCTTGCGCCTACACTGCTCTGGCGAAGGAACCCTATCGGCATCCCCATCACCAGCATCATCAAGTTTGATGATGCCGTTTGTGACAGTGAAACGTCCACTGGTGGCCTTACCAGACGACTGCACAAGCCGGAGCTCATCGTAGGGGAGGGTGAAGAGGCGAGGGGTGCCCTCGGCAATGGACAGGCGAGAGTCAGAGGCAATCTTCTTCGCGTCAAGCTCGGCCTCCTCCCGTGTCATTGTCTTCTTGAAGAGTAGACGGGCCTTGTGGGCTGCCGACTCCAGGCCGGGCGATGTAGGGCTGGTTGCGGTATCTGGGCTGCTGGATGTAGGATAGATGGAGTGACTGTGCTGCTGCTGCTGGTAAGCCTCGTACGTGCCCAGGAGCTGTTGCGCATGCACGGCGGACTCGGTGTGCGACATGTGCGAGAGATTTAAATCTTCGTGGTCGAGATCTTCAAACATCCCTAGCAAGTACCAGCTCATGTTAGTTTATAGTCCCTATTGAGCATCATCATGACTTACCAATGCCGTTATCTGTAACCACTACACCCTTTGACAGCCAGCCGGTGGCGAACCTCTTGTACGTAGGAAGATCGGAATCGTGAACCAAAGCCACTTGGGCATTCGAATTCTGCAACGAGTTAGTATTGTGGAAGATAAGACTGTCGGACAAAAGATCACCTCCAAAATGTAGTCGAGAGCTGGACTCAACGCATCCACGAACTTCGATATACCTGGTCAGTATACGAGCCTCGCGAGTGGACGACAAATGTGACACACCTCGCCGCGCTCAGGCTCCTCCTCCATTTCAACGTCATCCGGCCTGATGTCGCCCGAACTCTCCGTCTTAATACCATCCTCAACCTTCATGTTCGGCTTGATATCCTCCTCAATCTTCATGTACGGTTTGACATCCTCTTCCATCTTCACGTCCGACCCGCTGTCTTCCTCCATCTCCATATCCCCCTGGGTGCCGTCTTCCATCTTCACCTTGACGTCGTCCTCCAGCTTTACGTACGATTTAGACTCATCCTTGACTCCTACGCTCGGGTCGCTCCCGATGTCTGGATCGTTACCCATATCGATGTCGCGCGGCTCGGCGTTCGCCCTTATAGAAAGACCCAGGATACCGCGTTTGACTCGAAGTCGGCGGATGAAGATGGCCTGGTTCTGCTCCACGTTGGGTCCGTCCTGCGTGAGCGGGGTCGAGTTTGTCATGGCCACTTCGTCGTGACTCCAGCTAAGTGTTGCGGCAGCCCGGATCCCCCCGACGGTGATATAACTGACGTCCAGGCCCAGCCCCAAGTCTGCGCTGGAACTCTTGAAGACGGCGGTAGCCCAAGATGCCGTGAGGTCAACGCCGGTCACCAACATGAGATCTCCCCAGTTCAGGCCCTCGTTCTCGAAGAATGTCATCCAGCTCAGCATATGCTTCGCGGCGTACGCCTTGTACAGCTTGACGCCTCTGGGCGAAGCGTCCAGCGTGGTGGTACGATCCGGTCCGGGAGTGACGAGGATAGCCCCGCGTTGGCGTGTCGACTTGAAGTTGAAGGTGCCTTGCAAAGGCAAAGGAATAAGGCTGGCCGCCGGTCTATACCAGCCGCCTCAACAACTAGTGAATGCATCGCTACCATGGGGAACGCACCCGGATGCACCAGCATCTGCACTGAGCTGGATGATACTCTTAGATTTGAACAAGTTCTTGTTAAGCTGCCCTTCCTGAACCTCGACTGCAGCGCGGTCCAGAACCTCGAAACCAGCGGGAAGCCGATCAATGCTTGGTTGGCCATCCGTGCCCGGTGGCTTATGGACATTGAAAAGGCGAATGAAACGGCCATTATGTCTAATCGATGCCTGGTCAGTGAGCCGTTCGCATAACACAATTGCTGATGACGCACTGGATATAGCCCACATCTCCCAAGGCCGCGCGGGGAAGGAACTTGGTGGTACCAACAACAAATCCTGGTTGAGGGTCGGCTATAGGGTGTCCAAGATCAGGGTAGGCGTCATGAAGCTCAGCAGAATAATCCTTGTGAGAAACCATGATTGATGAGAGGCTTGAGAGGCTTGAGACTGTGGTTGGACTGTTCAGGATTCAAATAGAGAACTAGTGCGCTTGGTTCCCAGACATGCGCGTACAAGGTTCAGGTCATACGGAAGCCTCGAGGCGTGTATTACCACGTTTCATGGCGCAATGGTATATGATTTCTCATGAACTATTAGATCCTGAACTTCGCGGGGAGGTATCGGTGTGGTATCACTACAGCTCTACTCACAGCCTCTAGATTAGAAGACAGAAGAGAGCGGCGAGGTTTGTGCGAAAACCTCCGGTGCTTACTGCAACCATGTTGCTGGGCTCCTCTATTTTGCAGACAGACAAGCAGATTGGTTACCCTTTCTCTTCATCGCTCATTCGAACGCATGGCGTTACCGTTACATCTGAGTTCGGGTAGAACACGCGTTCCTTACTTGGCGTCAAATTGTGCGCTGAAGATATATGTCGAGCATCAGTCAGAGTCAGTGGGATGATGGTGGTCGGGAGCAAGTCGCGCGTCAAGAAAGTTTACACGGACTGCTTTGATCTGTACAACGACCATCATGTCGAAGCTCAACGCCGGCGCATTCGAATTCGTACCGCGCACTGTGCGCCCAGCGCAACCGCCACCATCGCAGCCGCCGGCATTCGTGCGGCAGGAGGAGAGCGCGCCGTCCGCACCGGCACCGACGTTCTCCCTCAACATCGGCGGATCCAAGCCTTCTCCCGCTCCAGCACCAGCACCAGCACCGCCCGCATTCGTCCGGCGCGATGAGCCGGCCGATGCGCCAGCGCCAGCGCCCACGATCTCGCTATCCATTGGCGGCTCCAAGCCCGCTGCCCCGCCGCCTGCCGCCGCTGCCAAGCCCACGCCACCGCCACCCGCGGCGGCCGCACCATCACTAGACTCGGTGCCGGAGAACAAGGTGTCGAAGAAGGAGGCGGCGAGCACGAGCAAGACATTCACGATGGATCGCGCAAAGACGGACACGGCGGCCATCGCGCAGGAGGTCAAGGATGTCGCAGATCAAGCCGTCCTCGAGGATCTGTACGGTCACGGTACGTTCGTCCAGTCTCAATTCTATACCTTACCCTTTCTCGGTATCTTCGTCGCTCTGGATTGGCCATTATCTACACGCACCAGCCTTGCACTTAGGGCACCGATCAGTGCGGGCGCGCTGCACTTCTCTGTTGCGATCGATAGGTGTGCCGTATAGTCCCATGTATTCATTGCGCACATGCGCTTCCCAGGCTAGGATACGTTGGGCTGTTACGCCTATATGTGGCCTGACCTAGTACAGCATTCCATCATGACATTCTGTCATACTTGGCTTCGTCGCGTATCATTTATTTTCACAGTAGGCGCCGTCGACCAGTGCCTGCGAGTCTATGGCAAAACCGTTTCGGCGTCCTAATACCCCACCTTACTTCGAGCATCTGAATTACTCTTAGTTCTGACCTCATTCTGCAGTCAAAGAGCACTTGAACATCGTCTTCATTGGTCACGTCGATGCTGGTAAGAGCACCATGGGCGGCAACTTGCTTTTCCTTACCGGAATGGTCGACAAGCGTACGATGGAGAAGTACGAGAAGGAGGTCCGTTTATATGTCTTTCCATCCATCGTCTGGCCATGCATTGACGTGATTATTCGGCTTATCTAGGCGAAGGAAGCTGGCCGTGAGAGCTGGTACCTCTCCTGGGCGCTTGACAGCACGACGCAGGAGCGTGCCAAGGGTAAAACCGTTGAGGTCGGTCGCGCGTACTTCGAAACCGACAGGCGGCGATACACCATCCTCGACGCCCCGGGCCACAAGACATACGTGCCAAGCATGATCTCCGGTGCAGCTCAAGTGTGTTCTTGTCTCTTATCAGTGGATATAGAGTGGTGTGTTGACTGTGCGCCTACAGGCGGACGTTGCGGTGCTGGTCATTTCTGCTCGCAAGGGCGAGTTTGAGACCGGCTTCGAAAAGGGCGGACAGACGCGCGAGCATATCACGCTCGCCAAGACGGCCGGCGTAACGAAGATTATCGTCGTGATAAACAAGATGGACGACTCGACCGTCAACTGGCAGAAGGTGGGCATCCGTGTAGCTTGTTTCAAACGTCCGGGCTCATTTCTGTGGGACTAGTCACGCTACGACGAGATTGTCGGCAAGCTGCAGCCTTTCCTTAAGGGCTCTTCGTTCAACCTCAAGACCGACGTTACGTTCTTGGCCGTGTCTGCCTACACCGGCGCGAACATCAAGGACCGCGTCTCAAAGGCCGTCTGCCCGTGGTGGGAGTACGTTATCCTGTTCTTCACACTTGACCCCACTGAAATAACACGGAACTACAGAGGACCGTCCCTCCTCGAGTTCCTCGACTCGCTCCCCGTGGTCGGCCGTAACATCAGCGCACCCCTCATGATGCCCATCTCGGAGAAATACAAAGATCTCGGTACAGTGGCAGTCGGCAAGATCGAATCGGGCGCCATGCGCAAAGGCGACTCTCTCCTTCTCATGCCTAACAGGCAAACGGTCGAAGTGGCGGGTATCTCCAACGAACTGGACGAGGAAGTCACGGCGGCGTTCAGTGGCGATAACATCCGCGTCAAGCTGCGCGGAGTCGAGGACGAGGAGATCAGTCCCGGGTTCGTGCTCAGTAGCGCGGCCAAACCCGTCAAATCCGTCAGGACGTTCGAAGCGCAACTCGCCATTCTCGAACACAAGAACATCATCTGCGCGGGTTACAGCGCGGTGATGCACGTCCACACTCTAGCCGAAGAAGTCACGCTTTCCGCTTTACTTCATTACTTCGACAAATCCACGGGTCGGAAGAGTCGGAAGCCCCCTCAGTTCGCGAAGAGGGGACAGAGGATCGTTGCGCTTGTCGAGACGAGTCAGCCGGTGTGTGTGGAGAGGTTCGTGGATTATCCGCAGCTTGGACGGTTCACGTTGAGGGATGAGGGGAAGACGGTTGCCATTGGGAAAGTCACGAAGTTGATTGAGAGTGTGGATGATTTGAGTGAGGGGGTGCAGGCTATGGCGTTGGCTGGGACGGGCAACTAAATGCGCCGCGGCGTGCCAGTACCAAAATGATAGGCTCTTGCTCGTGGACGGACGACACTATAGCTCGAGTCGATGTGTAGGTTGAGATGTACTAGATAAGTGCTGTAGCTGTAGCAGGCGAATATGCTGGTCTGTATGTATGAATGTATGCCTATTGACATCGAGGTGCGCTGAGTGCCACCGCGCAGGCGTATCGCCGACCTTGGAGATCGGATCGCCCGGCCGAACGAAAACCTCGGCATCTTTGCTCTTGCATCTCCATCCACCTTCAAGCTTCAAGCTTCACCCACCATCGTGCCCCAGCACCGTCTACACTGCCAGTACTGCGATTATCGATACCCATTCGACGATCCCAGTCCTACTACTATGCTCGATGTCTTGGACATCCAGGACGACATCATCCGCGAGGTGTTCAAACACGCCTCCACGGATGACCCTCCGCGCTGCACGGACGAGGATGATAATCCTGAATGGAGGGACCAAAAGTTTCATCTGGGCTGGATATTCATGACCCACGTCTGCCGACGCTGGCGCGCTATTGGGCTGGACATGGGCACTCTCTGGGCCTCGTCAGTCAACATCCTCCCTGGAACGGCAATCGCAGATGCATTCCTTTCACGCGCGAAAGACTGCGATCTCAGACTCGACATATGCGACCTCCTGCCTCTGCCGACCCAAATGGAGGTTCAAGACTTTGACTGGGCTTGTCGTCATATGCACCGCGCCTACAAGTTGCACTGTTTCGCCAGGACCCCCCCTAGTCGGCACGGATGTCCGATCCAAAAGTGCTCGATTTTGGCCTTTCCGTGTGGAGCCTTTTTAGGCCATATACGTGTGGATTTGGATCGGGGTTCATATTTTCGGCCGGTTCCGTGTGTATATTTGATCGGAGTTCTCAAGGGCAGCCATTCGTGTGGATAAACAGAAAAATAACGTGGATATATTCGAAAAGGCGTAAATATATCAAGGAAAGCGCCCAATGTAGACTAGAGTAAAGGTACACCTATATATGCACCCCAGATCATCGCAAGGAGTGTAGTGAATCAAGAACAGAGCATCACGACGACAACTTGGCATCCTTCTGCCTCTTGAGCAATGCACGAACAGCCCAAACTGCGTTCTCCTCGGGCGAACGAAGATT
>KV424823.1:0-29615 GCA_001632445.1 Peniophora sp. CONT | reverse complement strand
GCCTGCCGCAATGTTGTCGCCGCTTGCTCGCTGTGCTCGACGATTCTTGCGCTCTTCCGCTTGACGCACGACTCGTCGCAGCGCGATTCCGAGGCATGTAGGAAAGACATGATTTTGGCTCTCATCCCATTGCAGCCTGATGACCGCACAGAACCTTTCCCTACAGATGATATGTCCCTCGGGTGCAAGTATTAGTCAACGCCGTCGTCGTTTGCGGTGAGCTCGGGGCGATGGGCGCGGGGGTGAGGCGCGCGAGCGTCACGGTATGTGACCGCCGTAGTCCGGATCTCGGCAACCGGAACTTCGCCGGTGGCCTAACACAATTCTCATCCTAACACATAGCCTAACACAGATGCCTAACGCGAGGTCGAACAGGGCCTTACTATCTGCGATTTCGTCTAACTTTGCTGTAGGCATGGACCCTGAGCGTATTGACATTCCTGGCTGGCTTTGTGTCGCAATGGGCAGCATGCTGCAGCGACATTGAAGACACGACGCCTGAAGTCGTCCTTGTGTCTAGCTCGCCTCCAGAAGAATTTCTGAGGGAGTTTCTACCAGAGATCGCCCTCGCTTGGCAGAACTTATGGGATCACGCCGACGAATTTCTGAGCAAGAGATGTACTCCAGTCGATGCGCCTAGTCGAACTCTAGGGTTGTTTGTCAGTTTGGCCGGGGATACATCTGCCAGCTCGACGCGCATGAACGGCCCGAACGGCCCGAGACGCACTCGGTCACAAATTGGATTCATTGTTGCAGAACCCTAACCTTAACCACAGTCATGGATCGTCCTTCACATTGACAAGCTCTTGTTGAACCAAGACTACTAAAACACATTACACTTTGATTTTACTACGCTTTCTTCGGATGGATCGCCTCCGGGAGCGGCCAGCGGTCAGTGTGACCGCCAGTCTTCAGCAAGAAAAAGTCGTCCTCGTCAACGTCACGTCCCTGATACATGCCTTCAGTGATAGCGGCGCGTGGAAGAGTACAGATACATACGATGAAGTTTGTCGGGAACCCGAAGTCGAAGGGAGAGACAGCCTCGATCTGCTTCACATGCTCTTGGGTGAGCGAGATCTCGAGTGCCTTGATGTTGGCGTGCAGGTGCTCGACCTTACGCCCACCGACGATCGGGAAGACGTAGGGCGCCTTCTGCATGATATAGGCAATAGCCACTATGAAGCAAGAATCTCAGTACGAACAGCGACCCTGAAAGAAAAGAGCCTAGACGAACCGGCCTGGATGTTTTCCACTCCAACTTCAGCTGCGATTTTCTCAAGCACGTAAGCCATCTTTTTCTGCTGCTCGTTGCGCTCCCAACCATGTCCCAAGACCTGACGACCTTGCTCGCCAGTCTTACGACGCGCATCATCTTCCGCGTCCGTGCGGATCTTGCCGCTGGCGAGCACATCCCACGAAGCAATCGCGAGACCCCACTGGCGCGCCATGGGTACGATCTCTCGCTCGAGGTCGCGGAGGAGAACGTTCCAGCGACCTTGATATATGACGAAGGGCGTCTTGCCGTGGTCCAGCGCGTACTGATTGGCTTGTGAGACGATCCATGCAGGCGTGTCGGAGATGCCGAGGTACAAGACCTTGCCCGAAGCGACGAGGTTATGCAGGGCGTTCATGACCTCCTCGATGCTATACGAGTATCATATTGGAATGTCTGCAACCTATGAGAACTATGCACGGACCTAGACCCCCAGTCCCACCAGTGAACGTAAAGGATATCGATGTACGATGTGCGAAGCTTCTTGAGCGAGTGCTTGACGGAGATGTGCAGGCTCTTGACATTGTTCCCACCGTAGGTTATCTTGATACGGACAGAATCGTCCAAGCGCTTAAACGGATTCGAATACTGCGCGACACGTCAGCTAGGGCTCAACGAGCTTGGAACAGGCCATACCTTTGTAGCGATGACCATCTCGTCACGGTTGCCCCGCGCCTCCATCCACTCGCCGATGAACATCTCAGAAGTCTCCTGCTGACTGCTCAAAATGGATTAGGAAAGAAAGGTTCAAGAGTTGTAAGTGTACGCACTAGTTGTTCGCGGTGTCGATGAAGTTTCCACCAGCGTCGTAGAACGCGTCGAGGAGCTTGAAGCTGCTCTCCTTGTCCATAGCGCCCATACCGATCTTAGCCCATTCGTCGCCAATTGATGCACCACCCAGGCAAAGCGGCGAGACGCGAACGCCTGCATGCGCGCTGAGCATGCGATACCGGCCGAGCGCGGTGGCCGGTGCTGGAGCGGGCGAGAAAGGGTTGACTTCGTTGGACATGCCGATTAGGTTGTTGAGGTTAGACGAGCAGGGCTGACTGGTAGAGAGAAAGTTAGATCATCGATTGAGAACTTATACACGTCCCTGTTGTTGACCCACCTAGGTTCTTGTACAGTTAGTCGATGTTCGTAGGAGGTTCCACTTCCCCTGTTCGATGGGCGAAAGTGCGAGACCCACCTCATGTCATAACCATTACTCTTCACATTGGCTCGCAATCTGGGAGAATGATCTCATTAGAAGGGCGCGCGAGCTCGCGTTGCAAGAGCATACCCTGGATAAAAGATGTCTTAGGACCTCGCCAGCCAAGAACAACATGTCGGATGTCGGAGATACGGTTGAACACTTGGGCGGTATGAGGGAACAGCCAGCAAAAAGGTGGGGAAATGTAATTGTCCCCGAGCCAACGTTCAAGTCATAAGCGCGGCAAAATGCCTGCGTATATAGAAGACACAAACATACATCGCCATCGATGAGCCAGGATCATACGAATCGTCGCGAAGTAGAATGAGCGCACAGCGCACCCACCAAGATGAACGCTGGTCGTGATCGTGTGACCGGAGAATCCACATTGGGTCAAGAGCTGTTTATCCACTTGTCCCGCACTCCATGTATAGCTCTCGTCGTCAATATCCACTTCAGAAGTAGTGCGAGCGCCTTCTACCCCATGCTCTAGGCGCAGCGGTAAAGACAAGCATAGCTGAGGTTTGGGTGGATTTGTATCGATCGTATCAGTCGTAGGCATTGCTGATCTGCCCCGAACCCTGCCGAGCCTCACTCCATTCGACCCTTCCCTAAATAGGACGAAGGGGCGGACAGAGGTTGCGTCGCCAACGTGAGACGTGCATCTTGAGGGGAGGGCATTGGAGGTTGCGTTGTGTGTCGCGAAATGAGTTCGATGTCTTCCACTGTTCCCAGTTTGGGCAAGCGGAAGAGCACACCATACGGCTCGGGCTGGACGGTGATATGTGGCGGAGCATGAATGTCGGACATCTCCTCATCGCATACAGGTCGTTGTGATCGGGGCGCTTCTAGTATACGTATTCCTGCATACTACATTTCACGCAGACGAGGACATGAGCACACTTCGAAATTCCCTAACCCCTTCATATAAAAATCTTCTCAAGGGGTCCAACTTGTCGCCTTCAGAGATATATTGTGGAGGCGTACAGCTTCGCAAGAGTTCGGGCACGCGTCAGCATGGGCAGCTTCTTCATACAAAAACAGCTCTGTAGCGGACAGCTGAATCTACTGATCCCTCGCCGACAGCAGTGGCGAGTCTAGGTCGGATCGCTGCTACCACTCGTGCTTTTGTGTGAGGCGGTAGCGCGCTGACGATGGAGCACTATTAGTCTTGCGGAATGGTGGACGCCTCAACCCTGGATAGACGCGAGAAAGCCTTTGTGAAATGCCATACGGAGGGAGGGCGCAAAGGGTAGTGGAGGTGCGGTACGTGTCGTTAGGCAAAGCGCGCGCGACGAAGTGGCGGATGGGCGCTGGGCGGCGGGTGCAGCAGCAGATGGCAGCGGGCAGCTCGCAGGAGGTAGAGGCGCCCGAGACGGAGCTAACGCGAGTGGCGGTGGCGTAGGCGGTTCATTCTCATACCACCAACCCCGCTTCAAACCCATCTCTACCGATCCTCCCCATCGCCATATCACAATATACGCAAGCTCCTGATCCTTCGCCAACACTGACAGCACTCTGACAGCGCATCCGCAAGAGTAACCGTCAAATCCTCGCCTCCTCCCCCTCCATTCCCAACAACATCTTGCTGCCGCGGAGGTGTAGCGCATAAAAGAGCGCGCATCGCTCTCGGTCTTGCGGAGCTAGTCTCGTCCGCGACCCTCATGGAGGCCCGGGGGGCTCAGTTGAGCCCACTTGCGGAGCGGCCTTTGTATTCCGTCGAGGCAAAGAGGGAGGAGACGAGGAGGTATGTGATTAAGCAGTAGACAGAACGGAACGGCACGACAGGCCGTTCTGTCCGCCGAGGACGCGGAATTCCCACCCCTTGCCGCTTGGTGAGCACCGACACAACGTGCCGGTTGCTTCTGACACCCCAATGCCCCATGCAACCCACGGAGTGTCCAACATTGTGGCATACTGCTCTCTCTATGTTTTTTACTGGGCACGAAACAAAATGCGGGTATCTTCGGCATCGACAGATGCGGCTGAAGTTATGTTCGCATCCTCAGGCTGCAAGTTCAGACACTATTCAGACGCACTTGCGACTTCTGCTCAGACACGCATCTGCTTCTCCCGCCGAGAAGATCCGCATGAGGCGGACATCTGCATCTTCTTCGCAAACATGAAGATGTGTATTGATGTAGCTCTTCATCGCGCCAATCTCCAAATACGGGGGTCCAATCGATAGTTAGGAACACTGCGTTTCATTCCCTTCGGTAACAACAAGGTTTGAACTTCCGTCTTTCCGAATCCCTTCATGGCCCGCCTATTTTAAGAAGTTGGAGCTGATCTTACTTAAGTATATATAAGAGTCCAAGGTGACTTCGAGAATTGCCCCAGCTACTCGTTTCTTGAGCATGGGTCCGGCAGATCCTTCTTACCCGCTGTATCCCATCGCCAACATCATCTCTTCGGTGATGCTGCTTTTGGTCCTCATGACCAGCTTCGTCCGCCAGAGCTGGAATCTAGGTGTTGCTTTTTTGTGTTTCTGGCTGTTCTTCGAAAATGTCACTAGCGCTGTGAACGCCATCGTGTGGTCCGCCAACGCCGACATAAAGCTGTATGTCTACTGCGACATCGGTAAGAGTACTACCTTCTTCGTGGTGGTTTTACTGACTCTGTGCGGCAGTGACTCATTTACAAGTTATCACATACATCGTGAAGCCCATGGGAACACTGATCATTACACGTCGACTTCACTTGATTGCCAGCCTTCAGTCGGTGGAGCTTCCTAGTAAATCGGTGGTATGTGCTGTGGTTGCGTTATGGTATGAGCATGTGACTGAGCTCTGCTGCAGAGGCATTGGGACCGTGCGGTAGAATGGACTCTAGGGTTGATCATTCCCATTCTGGTGGCCGGTCCTATTTGTGAATATTCTTTATCCGATGTTATATCGCAATTGCTCGCATTGACTATGCATTAAGACTTCGTGAACCAGGGTGCCCGATTCGAAGTTGCTGGCGGTTTGGGGTGCACAACCACGCCCCAAACATCAATACTCGAGATTCTGGTTTTCGAATCTTGGACCATAATCCCTCCTTTGGTGTCAATCCTATTTTATTATCGTGAGTCAATAGGCTCTCAAGATCAATCATCGTAGATACCCCTGCTGACTCCAATTATGGCGATAGCAAAGGTTGCATATACGTACTACCGACAGAGAAGGGACATTCATAGCTTTCTGCACAGCAGTCCCTCGGTCTCGCGCACAAATTATCTTCGCATCCTAATCCTTGCTAGCATTGACATTTTGCTTACCTTACCCATCAGCATTGTCAATCTCACCCTGGGAATCGTGGAAACATACTCCAGTATTGGGCACATTCCCTTGTATCCAGGTTGGACCTTCCTCCACGCCGATTGGGAGCCACCGAGTCTTTCCTATAACGAGCTGCAGGCCTCCGGGACTGCACAACTTGCTCGAAGCTACTTCACTGAATGGACGTCTCCCATCCTTGCATTCACTATATTCGCTCTCTTCGGCCTTACTTCTGAAGCCCGCGCATCGTACATGCGTCTCATGTACTCAGTCTGCGGGCGGTTCGGCTGGAAGCTAACACCTCGCGCACGGAATGGGCGCACGTCGCTGGGCGAGATCCAATTTGGCGCGGGGCCCCAAAATTCGTCGGGCTTCAATCTCGAGATCGGGTGGGCACGGCCATTCTTCCTTACTCAAGCTTCTCTGACGTATTCCAGCAGGTCACGTCCACCAAGCTTTATCAACGCAGATGTCGCTGCGAGGACTCAAAGCGTTGAGGATACCTTGAGCGGATGCCCGGCGCGCGAGTCTGATACGGATTTGAAGTCAGTTGAGGAGGCACGTTACGAGTCTACTAGTAATGCAGACGAATTGAGGTGCGCACATATAACATTTGCCACGCGTTGCAAGTCATTGCTAACTCGTATTAACCACAACGCAGAGCTGCAGAAGGCCTGCGCACATCGATCATTGGAGAGTCATCTGGTGGTACTACAGCATCCAGCGAGGCGCGCACTGCTTCCTCCAGTGCAAAACAAAGTCCAAACGGTACCGAGAACAGCAATGGAAGAGTAGAGCGCAAGCTTGAATTGGAGAAACCTGAGGATACAGGTGATACTGTAGCTGTTGCTGCCGATAATGTTAAGCGGTGCGTACATGTGTGAAACTTCTCTGATAGTGTACTAAGACACGTTACACCACTCAGGAGTACTCAGGAGGGCGAGTCTACCGGTGTCTAGGGCCCGCATCTCCCTTCTTGCATCCTATGCGCGGAGGCTTACTCACCGAAAGTTTGCGCACTCACTTCGACGTTTCAACATGTCGAGCTGGCTCGAGGATCAAAATCCCCCGTTTTATGACACTTCGCCTCTCTGTTTCTCTTTTCATCTGAATGCGATGTGCCACAATGTACAAGTCGGTCTATTACCTTTTCCCGCGATCTGAGAGTTGTAGCCGCACCAGTCCGTACTGTAGAGTCAAGCACAGCGTACACCGCACACGGCACCCTTATTCTTTTCGATATACAGTGAGCCTGAGAGAAGCAGAGCAAACCCTCGGATAGCGTAGTGACGATAGTGCACGAAAGACGCGCCGGACCTAGGGCGCGTGTCTGCGCGCTAACCCTAACCCTAAGCTTGCACTTCCTGCCGCATCTGCTTGGCGAAGTTCGAACCGACATCCACAGGACCAGATCTTCCTTCATACGCGCGTGTCCACCGTTTGATCAGGAAACGTAAGCGTATACCTTAGACGCCAAAGCAGCTGCGCGGCGTGATATTGGAGCCCGTGACTCATGATGTACTGTTCGCTCTGCGCGCCGAACGTGGATCATATGCGCCCTCACTCTAGCTCGAGCATTCGAGCTCAAGGCTGGCAGTCTATTTGTATCCTTTAACATTTCTACGCATCGACGAGCCTCAACACAGAAACAGTCTCCAGGAATAGATCGAACCCTTTCCGACTCTCCATCACATAAGTTACTTCCCCTCCTTCCCTTCTCCCTCCCCACCCTCACCCTTCCTCTTCATCCGCCCGTCCAAGATCCTCCCCACATCCCTAGCCTCCGTATGCACGTCAAAACTAACATAAACGACCGTCCCCGCTCCAAATACAAGCATCTGACGATGAATGACTGGGCGCATCCTGTGCGCGGTGGGCCAGTGAACAATGCCGTCTTGTCTGGCAGAAAGGCGGGGACCGCTTCAAATATGTGCACTGCGTCTCCTAAACGGAAGGCGCATTCGTCTTGCAGACCGTTCAAAGTGGTGTTGTGTGTGTTGTGTGTGTCGGACCGGATGGAGTCGGCGCTGAGCTCGATATCGGCAACCTTCTCGAAACTCTCTGCGAGAAATAGTGCGAGAAACAAAGCGCCCCATCGTTAGTACGATACGCATTGAACGAATGCCGAGAAGGTAGTAAGAGAAACGCAATATGGCGGGAGCGAGACGCGCTGGCGCGTCGCAAGCCCGAGTGCCTGCAAGGCTCACTCGGAAACAGCCGACGCTGCGCTCGGCCGAACCTGCAAGCTTCAAATTTGAGGTCCCCTAGTTCTTTGCGCTTCAAAGAGGCCAGCATATATGCCCGCACCTCAATACCCAACACATGCCTGGTGTTGAGCTGGTTAAAACCTATCCTCAACCAGTCGGGCTTGTCTCCCTCGGGTGTAGTGAGTTTCGAGCCAGCGTACTTCTTCGCGGCGTTCTTCGGAGGTGTGTCGAAGTGAAGAGCTATCTAGGTGCTGTAGCCGTATTGCAGTGGTGAACCGATGATGGGTTAAATGGACGAGACAGCGTCGGAAGCAAGACCTGGTCAATGGGTGAGCGACGGGTTGCGCTACGGCAAGATGGAGATGAGCGCCTACCGGAGAAGTGCCCCCGCACTTCGCAAAACACTTAAGCTTCCATTGTATTCGCGAGTCGTCGCGCAGCTCTGGGTTCGGCTCGAGCATCTCGACAAAATCCGCATGCATGCGTAGACGCGCAGTACTCTCTTCTCACATGACTTACGTATACTTCGAGATCGACTCGACAGGCGATCCGATGCTGCACCCCGACGCCCTGATGCCCACGATCCTGACCTCGACTTCGACCTTCGCCGCCTTCGTCACCGGATACGGCGCCTCTCACTCTGCCCCATCTTCCACAGCTTTGGTTACGACCTCCGCGCCCAGTACATCATCCACTTCTTCAGATAGCCCGGCGTCCATACTACTTTCGTCAGGCATCGCGTGTGCGCGGGCTAGTCGCCTTGCGGCTTGGCATTGTTTTTAGGTTAGACGCGCCGGATGCAGTGTGGATGTAGTAGAAGCAGTAGCTTCAAGCATTTGCGTATCCAGCGACGGCTCGCCGTCAATACGTGCGCTCTTCCCGCGCGCTCGCCAGCCACGTCAGAGCCCAGCTGGAGTCCCGTATTCAAAATGATAGTTTGTCACATATAAAGCGCTATTTAGCCAGAGCAAGCTCACAGGCGCCATGATGGTGGATGTCTAGCAAGACGAGTGGTCGTACACGCGACACGCCTCACACTCTAACCCTAACCCTAGGCAGGCACACCCTTGTAACCCCGACTATCTATTGTATACATGATTGGATGACACATTTCAGTACTTTGGTTAATCTACGCCTTCTTTGGATGGATCGCCTCCTGGAGCGGCCAGCGGTCAGTGACACCGCCAGTCGCCACCAGGAAAAAGTCGTCCTCGTCATCGTGACGTCCCTGATATATGTATTCAGTGATTGCAGCGCATTTCGAGAGTATAGCTACGTACGATGAAGTTCGTCGGGAACCCAACGTCAAAGCGTGAGACAGCCTCGATCTGCTTCACATGCTCGTGGGTGAGAGAGATTTCGAGCGCCTTGATGTTGGCGTGCAGGTGCTCGACCTTACGCCCACCGACGATCGGGAAGACGTAGGGCGTCTTCTGCATGAGATAAGCAATGGCCACTACGATGGAACAAATATCAATATGTATACCGAGTCTGAAGTGAAGGGTATCGACGCACCGGCTTGAATACTCTCCACGCCGACTTCACCTGCGATCTTCTCGAGCGCGTAAGCCATCTTCTTCTGCTGCTCGTCGCGCTCCCAACCACGGCCCAGGATCTGGCGACCTTGCTCGCCAGACGTGCGCCGGGCCTCTTCCTCCGCGTCCGTGCGAATCTTGCCACTGGCGAGCACGTCCCATGGCGCGATCGCGAGACCCCACTGGCGCACCATGGGGATGATCTCGCGCTCGAGATCGCGGAAGAGAACGTTCCAGCGACCTTGGTAGATGACGAAGGGCGTTTTGCCATGGTCCACGGCGTACTGGTTGGCCTGCGAGACGATCCAGGCTGGCGTGTCGGAGATACCGAGGTACAAGACCTTGCCAGAGGCGACCAGGTTATGCAGGGCGTTCATGACCTCCTCGATGCTATGGAGTGTTTGTATTAGATAATGCGCAAACCTCCCGAATACTTTACAAACCTGGATCCCCAATCCCACCAGTGAACATAAAGGATGTCAATGTACGAGGTGCGAAGCTTCTTGAGCGATTGCTCGACGGAGATATGCATGCTCTTGACGTTGTTGCCGCCATAGTTCATTTTGATGCGAACAGACTCGTCCGTGCGCTTGTACGGAGTCGTATACTGCACGACGCGTACTCAAGCCGGTGTGGGGTAAAGGTGCTCCGTCGACCTAAAGTCTAAGACAAGCTTCTTGCATGGACGTCGAGCACGAAGTCCATAGATCGATGATGATGGTTGGGAGCAAGATCACATCGACGTTTCAGGCCACACCCTGGCCGGTGGCGGGCCACCGTAAGACTCAACCCTTACATGCTATTATATTGTCTCCCATACTTGCACGCGTCGCCTAAGGTAAACCGTCAGGACCTCAGCAGCCGGTTGACACAGGATTGCACCATTCGGAGTAGTCCTCAAGAAGAGTGTTGTGCTCGAGTCGAACCGTCCGCGGCCTCCTCGGATCTCGGGCCGGACTTCGGCCTCACCTTCTTGCACACAATCGCCAGCTGCAGCAACTCAACTCCAGGCTCGACTTCATATACTCGCACAGATGACAATCACAAACAATGTATACATACAGACATACAAACGAACACAAAGTACATACACAAAATGAAAGAGCTATTCAAAGACGAAGGTCGAAGGGTCAGACAAACATCGACACAAAGAGTGGGGAAAGGGTACGGTGCGACATGTATAAGTACACAAAACACTGTTAAGACACACAATATGAAAATGAAACGAACGAAATGATGACGGTAAACGATGCAGATGGCGGTAGAGAAGGCAGGAGGGGTAAACAAGGGAGTTGAATCGACCGACGGTGGAGACTTGGCAACGGAGTGTGTGCATATGCGGGTTGAAACGGATCTGCAGGAACTGGGCGAAGGAGGAATAATAATATAACAGACAAGGCAGCAGGCAATGTCCGGCGCGAGGCTCAGCAGCGCGCAGTGCGAGCGTCCATGGGGTTGAGGAAGAGTGCGAGATGATGCGAGCGAGTGAGCGGGGTCGACGAGGTAGGACGAACGGGACAAGACACATATAAGTTACACAAACAGGCGCATGCAGATGCGCGATAGACTGAAAAGAGCTTCGGGCGCTCACCCCCTCCCCGTCAACCCTCCAACCCACCTCCTCAACTTCTCTCTTTTCCCATGTCCTCCACCATTCAACACGACACCTCCACTGGGAACATCCTTCTCTGGCGTGATCCCCATCCTCGCCAACTTATTCGCCCTCCTAACCCCTCCTCCGTCAGGTGCCGTGCGTATTCTCTGCAGCCCCATCCCGTCCTCGTCATCAAACGCCCCAGGTGTGGCAGGGTCTAACGTGAGCATGCGCGCGAGGTCGAGCTCGTCACCGTATGTTGGCCCAGGAACACCAGCAAAGGGTGTACGTATGCGCTCGTACTCTTGCGTCGCCATACGTCCCTTCCGCGCACGCTCGATGAAAGTCTCGGGTGGCGCATCAAATCCTAACAAGCCATTGGCGTCGAAGTCGAATGGAGGAGCCGCGAAGGACTGCGCGATACTATGCGACGTAGGCGCGTACGATCCTTTGGCGTCGCGGATACTCGCGAGACTGGGCTTGCTGCTACCCAGTCCGATCCCACGGTTAGCGCTCGATGCGCTCGCGGAAGGTTTGACGCCCATAGCAGAGGCAGATGCGTGAGGACCGAGGGAGGATGAAGAAGGTTTAAGGCCGAGCGAAGATGAGCTGGAGCCTTTGCCCGCTAAGGCATCGGGCACTGGCGCAGGTCGTTCGAGCGCACCAGGCTTCAAGCCGAAGAGATCGCCAGTTGGGCTCTCATGCACACTTCGCAAACTATTCGCGCGTTGCGGCCCCCCAGTCTGCCGCTCGAGCGCACCAGGCTTCAACCCAAAGAGGTCGCCCGACGACGTCGACGTATCCGCAGGCGGTATTGAGCCATTCGTGCTCCTGATACTATTCGAGCGCTTAGGCACCGGCGACCCATGTTCGCTCGGTAACGCGACGTTGCGCTTCTTAGGCGACGGCGATGTGGGGACCTCTCCAAGGATGCCCTCTTCGCGCTTGAGCGACGCTACAGCGCCAGCGGGAGCGGGTGACAGCATGCCATCATCCCTAGGCGCGCTCGAAATAGGCGCGTCAGCGCCTACGGCTCCCGCAAGCGGCGCATCGTCGCCGAAAGTCCCTGCAAGGGGAGCATCTTGCGAGAGATTACTTGGTGCAGGCGCCGCCGAGCGTGAGCGGTGATGATGCATGAACGACGCGTCTGGCGGGGCGAGGAAGCCGCCTGAAGAGTTGCTCGTGGCCGACTCGGCTGTATGTGGGCGGCGGCGGGTATGTGGCGGCGTCCGTGGGGACCGCGGGGAGGCTGTGGGAAAGTGCATCAGTGACATGTTCTTCAACAAAAGGGCTGGACGATAAGATAAACATATAATCGGGGCGCACGCAGTGCCCCAAACGAGCGTATGCAATGCTCGCAATCAAGTCAGGAAAACATGGAAGACCCGCAGGAGATCCATCGCCTCTCGGACAATGTAGGCTTGCTCGTCGAGCCACAGCCAGGAGTAGCCAAGCCAGCTCGGACAAAGAAAGTCGAAGAGAAATAAGCTTACCAGTTAACCTCCCCTGCCCATCAACGGTCGCACCCCTCCGACTAGCCTTCCTAACCATCCCGTCCTTCCCAGGCCTCGGACCACTCCCAAACGTATCCTCCCTCGGCCTCCTCAACCCCACCGGACTCGGCGCATCACTGAACGCCCTCGGTTTCCCTCGTACCGTTTCCTCTCCTCCGAAGTAATCGTCTTCTACTTCATCTGGCCCTACGTCTCCATTTGCCTCTTTCAAACGACGAGCTAGAGCTAGACTTTCGCCATATGCTGCGAGGCGCGCACTAAGAGGGATATCGGTCTCCTCTTCGCCACTAAACACCGCGTCCTGTCCCTCGACGCCCTTGTTTAACGCGAGTACGCTCGCCTGTGCCCTCTGGACAAGTTCGGCAGCCTGCGCATGCGTCGATATCGCTGTCAAATCGATCGCTCGGGGACGATGATGGGCGTTCAGAAGCGGAGCCGAAGGCGAGTGCGAGAGAGGCGGCGAATGTGGATATAAGGAAAGAGGAGGTTTAGAAGCGGGAATCGCGACACCCAAAGCAGCGGGACCGAGAGATGTGGTGCTCGGTTTATGATGCAAGATCGGCACTTCGGCCATACCCGGCGGCGTTCTGAGTAAAGCAGCGCTGCCGGTAGTGGACATGCTATCGTCCCGTGCTCTGGCAGTACGCGGCAGAGTATCGTCCTCGTCACCTTCGCAAGGGTCTGCATCCTCCGGCGGACGCTCGATGCTGAACGGGAACTCCCCCGCTCGATGAGCCGCCGCGTGCGCAGAGGGTGATAAGGATGCAGTCGAGGCAATACTTCTGCTTCGCGCCCTGTGACCAACTGGCCGTCCAAAGTCCTCATCTTCGTCATCTTCGTCCAAACCCGCCGGCGAAGGCGATGACTGCGACGCCGAATCAAATCGCAACCGTGCGCCAGTGCCACTACTCGAGCGCCCATGTTGCGGCCTCAAGATCCCCGGCCTCGACGCATCACTCCCATGCCTCGACCTCGACTGGCTCTGCGACGGCGGTGCAGTGAGCGACGCAGCGCTACTATTCAACGCATCCGCGCTGGGCCTCTTGAACAACCCCAACAAGCTCATCTTGCTCCCCAACCTCTTTGGCTTATGCTCCGTCGACATAGGCGGCCCTGCTGACCCAGATCCCGCACTACTCGGTCTCCCACCTCCTTTACTCTTCCTAGGCGGCGGCGTAGCGGGCATCATAGCGTCCGGATCGGGCAATGACGGTCTGCGACTGGACAGAGCAGCGTTGGCAGCGGCCTGAGGAGAGTCCAAGGCCGAGTTTGCACGTAGACGCCCGAAACCGAACACGTTGTCGATGCTCCTCTGCACGTTCAGCTTCCTTCGCCCCGTATCATCGTCGTGCAATGAATCGAGCGATAAGCTAGGGTCAATGGCGCCCAGCCTTGTCCCGCGCTCGTGAAGGTCGGCATCGCGGGCCGTAGCCCAGTCGTCCAAGACTCGCGCGATTTCAGCAAACCCCGCCGCACGAGCGAGCGCGGCGGGCGTAGCGCCGTTCTTGTCCGCCTTTTCTGGGCGGGCACCATGGCGAAGGAGTAGTAATACAAGAGGCATATGATTGTTGGCAGCTGCGAAATGGAGGGGAGTAGCGCCGGGTGCGCCGCCGGCGGGCGAGTCCTTCTCCTTGTGCGATGACGGCTTCAATGAGCGCGAGGGGCGCGGCGGCGGTAAGCGCGCGGCGTTGGGGTCTGCGCCGGCGTCTAGTAGCAGTTGTGCAGCCTGTATAGAACCGCCTGCACATGCCAAGTGTAGAGGCAACAATCCGTCCTTTGCGCCGTTGACGGGTTGGCCGTGGTTAAGCGCGTACTTGACCAAGCCAATGTTGTCGTGCTCAGCGGCGGAATGGAGAGCATGGTCTGGATACTCGAACACGACGTTGTGTTGCTGTCGCGCGCGAGCCTCGCGGTCCGCCTTGCGCAGCGGCATGGGGTCGCTAGCCCGGATGGGGGGAGGAGGTGAGGTGAGATACGGAGGAGAGAGTGCAGAGGCGCCGGAGGGATATCGCTCCGGATGCTTACCGCGTGCCTGAACTTCTCTCCATTCCCCACAATCGCATAATTTCGTTCTGATCTCTCATCTACCAACTCCCATTCGTTCGCTCGCTGTCGTCAACTTGCAAAATTCGACGTTCATGCGACGATGGAGGAGCTGTGCGGCGGGAGAAGCACGATGGTCGATAAACAAATGTCCGAGAAGGACGCATCATCCGTCATCTCTGCAACAAGACAATCCATCATCGACAGCCTCCAAGGCTTCTTTGCTCGCATCCATACACCCATCTCCGCCTGCGCACTCCCTCTCGGCCTCCTCGGCTTTCTCTTCGGCTCGGGCGCGTGTATCTTATCTCGATCCGCAAGGCGAAATGTATGGCGACCAGAGACACGTAGCCCCGCGCCCGTGTGCTTTGGGCGTCGTTGTGTAAGTAGGGCTGCATACGAAGCGCAGTTGGACTATTGGAAAGATGCCAATTGTACCGTACCCAATCCGACATCTATCGATGCATCTGCGGGCCACGATCTCATCCATTCAGTGCCACGGTCATACCGCCGTGCGCCCACACCCGCGCGCACTGCCCGTCGCTGTCGATCCCGTCATCCCGCGTTGTGCTTCTGTGGCCCGCGATGGACGATGGTATCTTCTTGCGCGTACGTGTACACCGAGGCCAGACCTCGAGTATATGTATCCCAATACGGTCTATACGCCTCCTCATCGTCGGGCGCGCGTCGTTCGCCACCGCCGTTATCACCGCACCTTTGTTGTGCTTCTCGGAGATCGCCCATGGCCACGTCACGGCGGTTAGTCGCCCAGAGTCCCAGACCAACTTGGCAATCCATCTGCTACTTTCTACGACCCTCGCGCCCATCACCTGCTTTGACTCCGGAGAACCCAAGATCGGTCTGGCTTGAGTCCCTCGTCGTACTGGGCCCAGTTTATGCGCTATACGCAACGCAGGCACCACCACGTCCCTCAGCTGCAGGAACCTCTTGTCCATACTCGCGACGTGGCTCGCATTTCTGCGGGCGTCGCCATCAACATGAAGACCGTATACGGGTCGTACCATGACCCATATTCCCTCTCAGCCCGCTGGCCGAACAACGATGCGAACGCTTGCCACAATCCACTCGTTCCGCCGATCTCTACCAATGGTACCACCATCGCGCGCCCACACCTGCACTGCCCTCCCGATCCGCGATATCATCATCCTGACTCGCTTCTGTGGCCCCGCGATAGGATCTTGCGTATAGAGGCCACACCTCAACCTATCATCAACTCGTCATGTTGACCTCCGAGTCCGTGGGATGACTCTGTTCATCATCCTCGTTCGTTTGCCACTCACCACCATCGGGACGTAGTTGCGAACGATCTGACTGTTTCCGCCTCTTGCGCTGAGCCTACCGCCAGTACCCTTTACCCCGCGGAAAACGGAACTCAAGACGTTTCGACGTCTTCGACTTCACTCATCATGGTTCGCACAAGTGTCCTTCCTCGCGGTTTATTCCGCCTCTATCCCGAGCGCACACGAGGCCAGGAAGCGCAAGGCATGGGTCGAGGGTTCGCCATATACGACGCGGTGGCGCGTGTCTGCCTAGGATCTCTGTCCTAGGACCATTTGCTTATAGAGCAAAGGCGCACAGCTCGTCACGTCACCCGTCTTATCGTCCAGATATCGACAGGCAAGACCGGCCAAACGCTCGCACCCCCACCCGCACCTATCGCTCTCCTCGCCATTGCCCAGCTTCATCAGCACCTCGACTACCTTTTGAGGCCAAAGACAAGTCCTTCAGCGATTCTGCCCACGGGAATACGGATTACGGGTGCTCCTCTGGTGGTTGGATGTGTTGGATGGATAACATTGAAAAGCTGGGGCGTGCCCGACGGTAGGGTTACGATGTATGAATGACCGAATGGTCGGTTCGATAGATCATGGATGGAGCGTGAGGCGCCTATAACCACCCGCCTGAGGAGCTTGTTCAGCTACGATCCCGCCCACACGCCATGCGATAGAACTGACACTTTTGGTCGACATCCTTTTAGCCCGGCGTCGCGTCATCTGGCGCGTTCGGGGCGAGGGCTGTGCCATCCGGTGTCAGCTCGATCTCTAGGCTGTGGCGGGACGTGCATCTCGCCTTGTGAAAGGATGTCATATTGAGCGAATGGGTCCGTATGCGCACGCAGAATGGATGGATGGATTGGCGCCGTCCTGCATGGTTAGATCCATGCGCTTGATCGATTGCGCTGAGGCCCCGACTCCCGCCTCAGTAGCGAGTTATACGGTCTGAAATGCAAAGATGGACATACGGCACGTACAAGGCATCCGCTGAGCGAT
Organism: Peniophora sp. CONT; assembly: GCA_001632445.1. Classification (NCBI taxonomy): domain Eukaryota; kingdom Fungi; phylum Basidiomycota; class Agaricomycetes; order Russulales; family Peniophoraceae; genus Peniophora; species Peniophora sp. CONT. The sequence goes on along the minus strand of KV424823.1, from coordinate 12,709 downwards.
ATCGCTTTTGCGTTTCTCACGTTGTATACAGTGTGCATATGCAATCAACGTTCGAGATACCATACACACAGAGAGAATGGAGCACGTATATTCTTCACATTTGAGAAGGGATACTCGAATCTTTGCTCTGTGCGCCGCTCAATTGTCCAATACGTTTGTGACATCTCGAAGGAAGAGCACTGTGCGGTGCGATACGTATACGATAGAGAAGACGAGGCTTTAGAAAACGGCAATCGATGACATAAAGAGAAGGCGGTTCCCAGAACCACATCCGCAGCTTTCCTTACTGCTATATTGTGCGTCAGTTCTGGGATTGCCGCAGACCTGAAATGAAGGCGTACCTCGTCATGCTCAGGTTTCTTCTTCGTCCACTCCCATTGACTCTCAGGCGGCCACTTCAGCCAAGCCAAGTACGCCTTCTTCCGCGCTTCGCAAGGAGGGGCTATCTGGCACCTCTTGTCCGACGATGGGAGCCAAGGTGCTCGAGACGGGCTGTCCTCCTTCAGACTCGTCAGGACTGGGAGGAAGGGGAATGTTCTGCTCGGGCGTGGAAGCGGAAAGTGTATCGAAGGCAGAACCGACCGCGATGAAGTCCGGGGTTGGCTGGATGTGGTTGTCCGATTCATGGTTCACTACTGCTCTTGAGGGCGGGTTTTCACCAGCAAAACTCTGGCTGGCTTGAACGCGTAATGATCTCCCCATGTGCTCTGTGCGAGTTGAACTTGGGTTCGGAGAAGTCCCGGGATCAGACCGGAATGTAATTCGATACTCTTTCAGTGCTCGATCTACGGGCTCAAGCTCTGTATTATGAATTGTCAAAGGGGCTGGGAGATTGAAGAGGCTTTTGAACTCGTCCAACACATATTCATAATCGTGCTTCCAATCTGAGAACAGACGTATAAGCTGGGTAGAAGGACGACGTTTGCGTGAGGCTTCAGAGAAAGTCTTCAACAAGTCCTCTCGCGTGGTCAGTGTGTACCAGGCCGTCATGATTGTCTCAAGGTAGCCTTTGGTATTCAGCCTGTTGTATATTCTTGCATGTATACAATTCACTAGCAGTGTCAGAATGCCTCGAATGGCGAGCTCGTATCCCTGCAAGATATGTTCAAGGTCATCGTCGTCCAATGGACTTCGAGAGTCAGAGTATAACGCGATTAGACCAAACCCCTCGATGCTCTCGTGGGATAGCAGCATTCTCTCCAGAAAAAACATATTCTTAATCCAGTCCTCCTTCTCGTACCGTAAGTTAGCCTTGAAGGCGGACTCAAAATCTCCAATTCTAAAGTTACCATAATGATACATGTTTGGGAGTAACTGAAGCTGTGCAAGGATCAATTGCCGTCGGATGGCCATGAACTCAGCAAGTACTTTGACATCACTCTCAAGGTTATATTGGTGGCTAAGGTGTATAATCTGACGGGTGCAAGTGAAGAAATGATCCGGCATGTTATACGTATCCATGACATCCCAGCGCTCATCACGACCAAGCCCCGAGATGCTATATTCTTGCCCATGTTTTGCGCTAATGAGCTTCTGAAGGAGCTTCAGCACCCCAAGTCCAGTATCCCAGGATTCGATAGACTGCATGCTCTGTGTAAAGCACTTCATGAATGCATCACTGTGTCGCAGGTGGACAAAGAATGATCCATAGTTGTGTTTGTCGAAGTTTAGAAGCCGACGAGGAATATGATCTAGTAGAATTACACTCTCTTTAGGATCAGAGAGATAACCACTGGTATGCGTCCATAGGAACAACAACCGCGTATCATCAACAAAATGTTTCTCTCCTATGTTTCTTTTGTTGTTATTGGAGAGGTTGTCCCGCCTCGGGACGTGGACCGGAATAACCTTGTGACCAGGAAGACGCCGAGTGGGAGACCAAGCATAGATATAGAAGCGCACGTGTCCTATCCAAAAGATCACGGGCCCGAGAGTATATCTCGGAATTAATCCCAATCGATAGCGCCATGCCCGCTTGAACGGTGGCGGTGGTGTTCTTTTGGGGATTATCGCCCACACTGTCAACGCCCACAGCAAACCCTCTCCACGGACACATTGTATGGCGAAGATGATGAGACAAAGAGGAACAAGTAGAAGCAATACAAGGAACCATGCAGAATAAAGCGTGAGAATGATGCTCACAACTGCCATCGCAGTTGCTCCTATTACAATGGTGAATGCTGCAATGAGGACTCCATATACTGTAAAGAATGCTACACATGGCACCAAGCATATGGTCCAACCGAAGATGACCAAGACGTACGTCAACGGCGTGCGATAAGGGCAGCTATTATCAAAAAAGGGCATGATACTGAATATGACATATATGGCTGCAGCTAAGATGCCGGCCCATTTTATGACATTCGCAGGCGCATGATGAATTGGTTCGAGAAATATCACGAGGCCGACCAGGAATAGAATGACAGCAATGTGCATCAAAAAGACAATGATGGATGTGACATAATCCAGTTTATAACGCTCGACACCCATGCGTACAAAGATATGATTGAATGAGTAGTTCTTGATCGTCACGTCCGGAGAGCGTCGGTGAATGTCGCGTAAAAAATCACGAGTCCACTCTTGTATGAGGGTTGCCAGAAGAGCGCAGACGAGCGAGATGACGAGACTGAGGAACCAGAGAGAGTTCACGACAATTGCCGCCTGGGGCGCTTGAAACGGCTGGGTTTGCAGTTCTGGAGCAGGGATGTTGGGAGTAATTCCATTCGCCGAGACAAGTTGGGCCAAAAGCACCAGGGTTTGGTTTCCGATGAGATTGGTTTGAGCCCCAGGATCGGGCTGTAGCATCTTGTAACTTTCTATCACGAAGGCGGCAACAGTTGCAGCGAAGAGACCGGTCTGCGAGCTTTGGGATCAGTAAAGCAGCGCCACGCGGTATCAAAAAGGGGACGCACAAAAGTGAGAATCCCGGTGGTAGATCCGTTCCAACTCTCAGCACTGGCCTTATCATCGTCTTCGACAGCATCCAGATAGGCGTTCCAGAGGCCATCTCCAGCCTCATCCTCATCCTTGGACGGCGCGAAAGGTCTCCGCCGAGAGGCAGACAGCTTTTGAACCACCTTTTCGGCAATGTCATCGGCAGCTTTGTCATCTTTAGACATTGCGAGTGGTATGCGAAGAGGCAACTATTGCGGGAGACGGTCAACGCGGGTGGTGGTGGAGGGGGAAGAAGCGAGGGAGACGCGCGAAACCTGCCTACTATGCCCAGCATGTTTCTCTCGTGCCCGCTCTGAACCCGCGGCGCTACGCCGTATGCTTCTATCGATGGCATTTAGACAAGACCAGGCCAGTCGAACTGTCGGAGATCGTTCCGAACTTCTCAGGGAGGAGTTGACAGCTAGCGCTGACACACTCCGCGAGCTTCGCAAGCCGCCGCCGTCGGGGTCATGGTCTCAGCACAGACCAGATAGTGAACGACGCAACATATTCCAAACATAGTGCCCATGTTGGAGAGTCCCGGCGCAACAACAAGCGTCGTCTCCCCGTAATTGTATGTTCGAGTTTGAGGATTATTCTGCAGCGTTGGCGTTATCGTCGATGCAAGCGCTTCAGTGCATATAGAGCGCGGTCGAACTCGTATTAGAAGCTCGCTGACAGGTCCTAAAAGCCCACATGTAGTCTTATTGGGTTCGAGAGACAGGAGACACGTTGAAGCGGAAGAAGCGAGCGCTCTACGCCGCGCACTGTTTGGCGCCGAATCACATACATATGCAGCGTTCAGATAATGATGAGGTTCGTCCAAGATGTCGATGACCTCTGACAAAGTTTGCATAGCATAGTGACGTGGATGTGCGTATGCAATCCGTGCTAAGAGTTACGCTGATGGTGGTGGAGGTTGAAGTCAACTTGCGGTCCACTTCAATTATTCACCTTATTGCGCCCTCGTACTTCGCGACTTGTCTCCAGGCTACCATCAAGCCGTACAACTTCTGCACTCCAGGTGTACCAGCGCTCCTTGTTTTCTCAAGGCAACATACATCCGACCAAGTATGCCAACCCTATAATGGCGATGAGATAATACGTTGCTGTACACGATCAGGCTCAGGACGCATGTCCACTACCTGCAGCGCTGCTCTATCAAGGATGCCGCCAAGTTCAAACTCGGCCAAGATCTCCAACAGGACCTCCCGGGCGCGCCGCCCTGGACATCACCTCCTTCGAAGTTCAGTGACTTATCCCCGCATTTCCCCGCCGTGCTTGTAAACAGACATGGAGGGTGGTTGGGGAACAGTTGGGGAGGAAAGCCGAAAGCGGTCAGCGACGCGCTTTGTCCGGTGGGCATTATGGAGACTGGGTACGGCACGCTGCACATGCCGGCGAGGATGGGGTTATCCGGAGGAGAACTGGTTGAAAGTACCGAGAAGCAGGGGAGGTTGACCGGTGCGTATTGCCCTATCACATCCCTCATATGACTGCATACTAATGCAATATATCATACAGGTTTACCGTACACATTGTGCTCACCTCCCACCCCCCGTCTGCGACCAGATACGGCCGAACACGCGACGGGTAACCCCACGAGCGGGTTCCTCACCCCACAAGATACATCGCTATGCACCACTATAGGGCTCGTACCTAGCTACACCTGCACCAAATGTCCTTGTCTATAAAACTCCTCTCGCAACAATATCCGGCCACGACGCATAGCTTTCCAAAGCAGTAGGGCCGGATTCGCCTCTGTCGACGGTTTGCCGCCCGGCCGCACTACCTTTGAGTTCGCCCACCGCTCACCATGTTCTCCTCGTTCATTGCCTGATGAGGCATCGAAGAGCACAAGGGTGGTCCGCGCGGTCGACCCTACCCTTGAGTTTGCTATCGACCTGACATCGGTCTATCCATCGTTCGTGTTGCGCCGCCGCCGACGAAATGTGTATCTACATCAGTTCAATGAAACGTTCTCTCACGTTCCCCACAAGGCTTGGCCTCGAAAACTACGCCTGTTTCGTGTCCTACCCCCTTCGTCCCTCTCCGCGCTGGCTGAAACATATGTTCCGCGGTGTCTATCATCCTCTATCATCACGCACACGTAGTCGTGTTGCCTTCCCGATCCGCAATACCATCGTCCTGGCTCACTTCAATGACCCGCAATGACATATTGTATGAAGAGACCGCGCTCCAACATCATCATCGATTCCCTCCGTCGCTCGATTAGGTCGTTGCGCTGCCAGGCCATCTTCGTCTATGATCGCACTCAAGATGTAGCTGCCACTCAAATCATTTACATATGCATCTGGCTACTCGGCCTCCGCCCTCATCTTGCGTCAAACCTCCCGTCAACACCCTTCGCCCCACGGAAACGAAAGACGTGATGCTTCAGCATCCTTCTTCACAAGCTATTCCGCCTCTATCCCGAGTGCACACGAGGTTAGGGAGCATAGGACGGATGGCTGAGGGTTCATCGCTCATGATGCGGCGCTACACGTTCATCCTAGGATCCCTATCTTCGGATGATATGTGTATATAGCCGCGCATGCGGTCTAGCGCCAGCTCTTATCGCCCACCTCTCATCCAGTCGACTCGCCGTTGCCCTCCCCGTCAACAGTCAACCGTACAGCGACCGCGACATCCTCCCAAGAAGCAAACAGGGATCTCCTTCGTCCCCTCCGTCCCGCCCAAATACGTGGATCCGGGATCGCGGGTGTCGCTGTATCGACTCAATGCGGTACAAAGTGGTTTGCGGACAATGTGGACGTCAATGAGCTTGAACGTCAGCGGCGCATTCATAGTTAGGGCGATAGTGCTGCGATGGATGCGTGAATGTATGGTTCAACGGATAATGCGGACTGGGAGCGCATATACTCGCATCCGAGTATGTTTTGTTTATTCTGCTGCGTCCAAGTCGGATCCCGCCCATACGCCCCGCGATAGGATTCGCGCTGATGGTCAGCATCCCTTCGCATCTTCGCGTCAAATGGCGTCTACGGTGCAAGGGTTGTGCCATCGGCGTGAGCTCGATCTCTAGGCGATGCCGGGGTATGAACATGGTACGGTGTGCGTTCTGCGAGGGCTGGATAGCGGATAGGAAACGGGCTTCTGCGCGTTGAAGCAATTGTGGCCATCCCGCCTCAGGGATTCACATACCTTTTCATACGGGCTGACTTGCTTAAGTTACTTGTAGCTATATACATGCTACGAGGGTTGACGCTGCGTCTCACACTCGACTACTACGGCTTTACATGACAATTCCACGTCGTACTACGCATATGCGATCAACGCACATATTATCATACAAATGGATGTAATAAAGTGCATACATAAGTGACATATGAGAAAGTGGACCAGAAAGTCAGTGCGCACAATGTAGCGTTCGGCAATTTCGCAGCATCTCGGAGGGAGAATCTGCAACATGAATGAGCGCATGAGACACGGTTCGAAGCTCATGCGGGTCATAACTCATAAGAGCATGCATGCAGTCGTACCGGGCTCGATTGCGGACGAGACAAGCTGATGTGGAAGAAGCGAGCGCGAGATGCTATGCGGTCCAAGAGATCAGAAAGCGTCAAAGAAATGCGACAGGCCTTCGCAAACCATACGTATATGGATATGCGAAGCGCGCACCAAGGTGTGCGCTGATGCCAGTGATGGTGGTCAAGGTCGAGGTCAACGTGAGCGCTACACCAAACCGCATGCGCTTATCTCGCTGCTTGTCTCAGGCTATCATCGATCCAATTCACACCTCAAACCCCAGGCATCATGGAATTCCTTGGTCTTACACTACACATTGTCGCATGCTCGGAAAACGGCGATGGCTACCTTGTTGCTCAAGAAGTTGTCCTTAAAACTATTTCCTTCGTCCTCAGCTCCGCAGGACTTTAGCACGCGCATCATCTCGACGTCCACAGTATAAACTCGCCCTATACGAAGCATCATGATCATCCCCTCCTCCATCGATACCGCCGAATAGACGTCTTCCGGACGCCGTACTGGACTTCGTCGTCCTCATACGCTCATTCCCACATTCGCCTCTACTATTGCATTCACCGCGTCGCTCCTGAACACACATCATCGCCCGCGACTAGTGGACGTATGAGCTATCTCGACGCTCAGGCCACCTTTACAGCTCGTGCAGCTCGTGGGCGAGCACGCCCGGGTCTCATCAAGAGCCAAGACGCGGGCATTGGTGGCGGAGAGGAGGCTGATTTCGAGTATACGGAGAGATCTGAGCATCAGATTCGAGGATAAAAGGAGCGCCAGGTGCGGTTGAGAGTGATAACCTCGGAGATGAGGTGGAAAAAAGGTGTTAGGAGGATGTGATGAGGTGGAGGACTAGTTGGAGAAGGGACTGCCGACAGGCAGATGTTGACCAGTACGCATTGATATGTCAGAACTCTTCACACACGTATATTTACATAGCGCATGTTGATAGCTTCCCTGGACACATTGCGCACGCTTTCTCATGCCCGCCAGCGACCTCATGCGGTCGAAACCGCGACGAGTAACTCGACGATCGGCTCCCTCGCCCTGCCAGATACACTGTGTATGGACCACGATCGTTCGCGCTCAGCCGCACAGGGCTGCATCACTACCTAGCAGCCTTTCACAAGACGTCACTTTCGCAAATGGGCCCGCTCCGGAAGTGTAGGGGCGGACGCGCCTCTTTCTTAGGCATCCGAAGAGGACGCGATGTTCCACCCGCTTAAGCGGGTACAGTAGCATACGCTGCCTTTCTATTTGTCGCCTCTAGCGTTCATGTCAAGATGGTGAGCATGAACTATAAGAGACATCGGTCCGTTGACTATTTAAGGCAAGTACGTGTGATACACCATATATCGGAGACATCACTGACACTGGAGGATGTTTAGGGAGACGAAACGGAGTGACGAGCGCCACACGAATGAGACAGAGCTTGGAATGGCGTGTATGTATGTATGATGAAGACCGATAGCAAATGATATTACTTTAGTACGTAGGTTTTAAGGCCACGCAGAATGGAAATGGGAGGGTTTATCGTTGCCTACCGTATGTGTTCTGACTTCTAGTATCAAGCCGCCTCATGTGACGTACGCCTTTCTGTCTTTCTTAACTGGTCGGACGCCGACTATGCAGCCCCATGGTCAGCAGTGCTTTGCTCGGGATTCGTAGACTTGGAGCTACTGGGAAGGAAGTCCATCGTCACGTGTCATGCTCTCTAACCGACGTTCACTTTCGCCTGGAATATTCTGTGCACGGTCGAGCACTTCTTCCTCAGCGTTCGTCTGGACGTTGCTTCTCGAAGGCGGGCTCGTGTCACTGGAGAACGACGAACCACTCGCATGCAGTGAGATCGAGCGTACCAGCCGCGAATCCGATTCCCCATCATCTATGCGCGTGTGCGACTCCTCGGCAACAGATTCGAAAATCGAATGCGCTCCCGCCCCTGAAGCAAGGTTCCCTTCCTCAGCACTTCTCAGTGATGGACTGTCCGGCGATTCGTGCTCTACGTCAACTGCCGATTGCCATTGTGCCGAACTCTGTGAGGGAACGTCGCTCAATGGCGCTGGCTCTAACATGCTGACGGCTGAGTGCCATACTGAGCTCCGATGAAAATCTGGCGGGGTATTATTGGGATCTTCCCTCAACTCTCCCTGGCTGTCCACTGCCGATGGATTGTGCAGGCTGTCAAGCGACGCATAAACAGACGTCGAACCACTACAGTCGCTTTGTGCGTCTGGGTGCGATACCATGATACCGTACGAGTCCTCTAGCTCCGCGTCAGTCAGAAGCACCTGCTCAGACAACGGCGGGAACGAGACAAGACCTGCAAGATGTCGCAGCACGTCCGTTGCCATCTCGTGCAACTCTACATTATCAGGTACTGAGAAATCAGAGCCAGGTGTTCTCCATGTACCGAGACCCGCTCGTTCCAGTACAGTAAGAAACAATGAAGATGCAGGGTATTCAAGTATGGCGTCCGTTAGTCCATTCCCTTTGATTTCTGAGAATTGATGCCAGTGCCACAGACTGGGTTCAGCTTTCTTCTTGTAAGATACTTCCCGATCTTGCCATGCATGCAGTATTTCAAAAGATCGCGGAGAAAAGAGTATGTGGGCTAGCAGATTGAAGGCATTGTCAGCTGCATACCTGTACAACCGTGACAACAGCTTGGACTGCTCGTCGTGTCTGTTCGAGTATGCGACCTCGCTAGTGTAGTAGGTTATTGACTGACAAGGAAAGGTGGTCAATTCGCTAAGAATGTTATAGAGGCACACGGCACTCTCCCACTTATAATATGATATGGTATCTATCTCAGACCACAGCATCCTGATCAATGACCAGCGTAGACTCGATACTGATATGTATATCTTCATGTCTCCTGTTTTTCGCAACTGGCCATCCAGTACAGCAAGCCGTTGAACGATCATAGACATGAGGTCACGCTGTTGGAAGACTCCTCTCCAATTTTCCCACCACTCTTTCCCCGCCGAATTCGAGCAAAATATCATCTGTAATATCCGCAGGGTGCCTATCGCTTCTTGCATAGTTTCCATGACCAGCATCTTCTTCAAGATATAATCCAAGGTCTCTACACGTCCACGCAGATAAGACCAAAAGCCGCTGAAGTCGTGCGTGGCGAAGTCTAGCATGTGTAGCGGGACATAGCTAAGGAGAAGAGAAGTTTCAGGTGTTCCAAGTATGTGTTGGCTTGTATGCCGCCATATGAACATCATCCGTGCCTGATTCACAAACTGTTTCTGTATCAAATTCTTATTAAAGCGCCCGCGAATCCATCTGTCTGGAAGCTCGACTGGGATCTCTCCGTGGTCCGGAAGGCAACGGGTGGGGACAATAAACCAACGACGAATCTGGGCTTTGAAAACTGACAAGCTGGATACCGAATTCCGTATCCAGGACCAGTCACCATATATCATGCTTCCCAACAGATGCATTATAAGTATAGCTGGCGGGAGCACAAAGGCCAATGTGGTCCAGTGAATAGCAATGAGTACGTAAGTGATCGGTGTGCGATACGGACAACTTTTGTCGATAAACGGTATTGCACTGAGAGACACATAAAGAAGGCCCGCAGCACCTGCAATTCCTGTGACCGCCAAAGCAGGTACACGGCTAATAGAATGCAATAAGACTGTGAGGCCCACCATGAACAAGATGACAGCGAGGTGCATAAGCATGACAATGAGAAATGTCACTTGGTCTAGGCCATAGCGCTCGACACCCATGCGCACGTATATGTGATTGAAAGCGAATTCTTTGATAGTCATATCTGAAGTGCGTCGTTGAATGTCGCGCAGAAAGTCTCTCGTCCATTCTTGTATGAGTGTCGCCAGAAGAGCGCAGATCAACGAGATAATAAGACTTAGAAACCAGAGTGTATTGACGATAATGGCCGACTGCGAAGCAAGGAACGGCTCAGATTGGATGTCTGCAGCGGGAACTACAGGCGTAGCGTTGTTCGCGGAAACGAGTTGCGCAAGGAGCGCGACGGTCTGAGCGCCTGTATCAGGCTGGAGCATCTTGTAACTCTCGATCACGAACGCGGCAACGGTCGCAGCGAAGAGGCCAGTCTATGAGGTGAGCAGTGAGCACAAAGACGGAACAATGTGTGAAGACATGATACGCACGAAGGTGAGTATACCGGTTGTCGACCCGTTCCAGCTCTCAACGCTAGCCTTATCTTGGTCCTCGACGGCATCAAGATAGGCTTCCCAGAGGCCTTCGCCAACTTTATCCTCAGGTTTGGATTGAGCGAATGGTCGTCGCCGTGCTGCAGACGCCATAGTAAGGAGATGAATAATACGAAGTGAGGTTGAGAGATGTAGAGCTGGTTGTGGTTGAGAGCAATGTGAGCCTGGAACGCGTCCTTGTTTCGCTACTACTTATCCTTGGCTGAGGTTTCCGCCTCGTGTACACCTCGTGCCTTCGCAGACATCATAGCCCCCCACAGATCACCCTACGGACCACGAGGACGCTGTCATGATCTCCTGCATAAGGATCGTATAAGGACATATCAATCACAGGGCGTAGCGCTCGCGAGCCGTTCGATTGAGAGCTCCTGAGGTCTGCAATTGGGATTGCTATACGCATCCATGCATGACGCCCAACTACATCACCGTATGTCATCGTTGTAAGACAGGGTCCTGCTCGCTCATGCGGCAGGTTCCAGAGTCGTACGTGGCCAGTCCGTCCGATCTTCGCCGGCCGCAACGTGCGGCGAGGCGCTCTTTGCCAGCGTCAATCTATACGCCTGCCTAGAAGCGGGAGAAGCAATTCGCTGCCACGCCATATCTCCGCTCTAGATCATGGCCTCAGGCGCGTACCGCGGAGAGCATATTATTGTCATGCCGGGAAGAAGACGATTACACAAACGAAAGCTTGAGGCAAGGCTGGCCATCGTGCGCGTGGTGGTGGAAACATCACGCGTCAGCTTCGGCCCGACGCACCGACGAGTCCTGGATGACCCTGCTTGACCGCGCATGCCATCAATACAGTGTCAATACCTGCTATCAACCGCCAACTATCTTACTGTAAGGAAATCCTCCGCAGTGCCGGCGTGCAGATATATGTTCCTATCAAGCCAAGCCTCAGTACTTAGGAACTGGCTGATCCTGCGGTCCAACCCCTGCTAGTGTGGCTGGCTACTCACGGGGAATGCGTCCTAATGCGTCGGGACGAGCACAAGAGCATGAGCAGAGGATGTTGAGTAGTGCGTACGGATCACGTTCTAACACGTCATACGCTCTCAGCATCGCAGCGTACAACTGAAGCGTATCTTCAGCTGTGGCGTCAGAGAATATCGTGCACACTATATGTGCTTGTGTACCGCTGCTGACCGGCTAGCTCTTGGACGCAGGCCTACTGCGCATCCGTCTCGAGACATCGAAGCCAGCGTGCTGGGGATGCGAAACCGTACCCACAGTTTGCCTTCTTCCCCCTCACCAGAATGGGAACCCATCCCGCCCACCACGATACATCCGTCCCGCGGGGCATCCGCCATTGCGCGCCCGCGCTCGCACTGCCCGCTCGACCCGCAATATTATCGCTTTGACCAGCTTCCATGGTCATTGTGTACGAGGCCATATCTTCTCGAGTGGGCGCGTATGCTTCTGCGACTGGATGCGTTTGTCAAACTGACGCGCTCTCTGCTCGACATAACTGCGAAACCGAGGCTTGTTACGGACCCTTCCTTCACGCTTCCGTCTGTAATATCAAGTTCACTCGTGGTTGACTACTGGTTGACTCTGCACGGGGGGCACGAACCACAGCCGTTTGTGCAAAGCCGTTCATGAACCCGTTACGACGCCGTTCGCAAGCCGTTCGAGGCCCCGCTTCAGCTCTGCGTGACGTCATGCTGTTCTGCGTTGAGTATATCGCGTGGGCAGAGAGGGCATGACAGGTACAATGTTGAGATATAGCTATAAATTGTACTTGTACTGAGTGGCATGCCCATTTGGCACGCGACAGAGGTCGCAGACTGCTGCTGTTTACTCCCGTTGGACTTATACCAAGGGTAATAAGCCCGTTTAGACTCTTCGTCGAGTCTGCTAAAGCCTCGCACTTTCACGACGTCGCGTGGCACAGGCCAGGCGTGCTGCATATGCGCGGCGAACGAACTCAAGTCAAACCCGCTTGCCTCTATCCAATTGCGACAGTCAATCGTAGGCAAACCTACAAGAGGATATAGACAGTCCTGTATAGTACAAGAGCATGTAAAAGCGTAGAAAGCTACAGTGACTGTGATAAACCTTGGGTAAGT
>KV424822.1:0-29987 GCA_001632445.1 Peniophora sp. CONT | reverse complement strand
CTCCTCCTCCTCCTCACCTTCGCAAAAATGCGCCCGGGGAACCGCTCACCCTACCGACCTCTAGAGCAGGGAATACCTGCTTTCAGGTCCGCTCTAGAGGATGGTGTGCTCGGTTCCCGCCGCTCGTGCGAAATCCGTACACACAGGGCCTTCTCCTGGACCCTGTCCTCCTCCCTGGGCTGTACAGCCCTTCCCTACCCCTTCCTACCCTTTCCCTTCGTTCCTTTTGCTCCCATTACCTTACATTCACTCATTAATACATACCTGTGTCATCAGTACTGTACTGGCATGCTGCAGTACTCATAGATAGGCCAATTACATTATAATTTGATTTTCGGTCGATTAAAATAAAGTTTTTTATATCATTCAAACTGTATACTATAAGATAGCGCTCGAAAGCGCGATTTCAGCGTACTATATAATGTGGCTATAAGGTGGGGAGGTGGGGAGAGGAAGGGGGAAGTATCGAGACAGGCAGGAGCCTGAGGTCGTCGCGACCTCTCGAGTCTGAGCCTCTGCTCAGCTCCCTGCCCACCTCAAGATTACAACCTCCCTCCCCACTCACCCCACCTTTCACTATGAAAATTAGAGCGTCCGAATCGCGCAAATCAACGCTATATTACAGTATATAAATTACAGTACGAAAAAAAGTTCGAAAAAGTACCCATTAAAATCATCTGGGCCTGTATATGGCCTGAAAGGCCATACTGTAGCTCAGGATGAGCACTTTGAGTTAAATATCATGTATATTGATATCATAGTAGTGTACTGGAGCAGCATTGGGAGCAGTAGGTGTGTGGGTGGGGCTGGGAGGGTGTAGGAAGGGGAGGGATGAGGAGCAGGTCATGGAATAAAAGGTTATGTGAGATCTGGGGATGGGACAGTGAAGGGGAGTGAATATAGTGATAGGGGATACCTAATAGAGCCCCTGAATGAGTCTGAAAAAGAAAGGGGGTCTGGGGAAGAGTGGCACAGGCAAGGGTCAAAAAGCGCAAAAAGTCGAAAGGAAAAGCGCACAGTGTACGCATATTGCACAAGCGGAGGGAACCGTTAGCCCCATCGTGTAGAGCGTACCTAAAAGCAGGTTTAAGCCGCTCTACAAAGCGATAGGGCTAGCGGTTCCCCCGCACTATTTTTGCGAAGGGAGGAGGAGGAGGAGGGGGAGGAAGTGAATGGCGTTCGGGAACGGGGATAGATATTGACAATCGGTCAGCGCAGTGTTTGAGTACGTACCTTAGAGCCCTACTTCACCAACTTATAGCCCAAACGGTCCAGGGGTGCGAGCGCGGCGGGGGGCATGCTTGGCGGAAGAAAAGCGCGAAAATGCGGGAGGCATAGCAACAGAACGAACAAAGCTATCGACAAGCGGAGTAGACCAGTCGATTCGCATTCAAAAGTAGTCCTAAGTTGGAGCTTATTAGCGCGATCTATCCGATACAGGCCGAGGGCCAGCAGGCCAGCCAAGCTGCCTGCCAGGTGGGGGAAAGAATGTGCTATATCTTTTTAACCAACGCACCTATTAACAAACGGATCGCAGCGTTGGAATCGCATTGAAAAATGCGTCATATTGAGCTAGAAACGGTCGGAAACCGTAGAGGTCGATGGAGGAGTGGTCGGGCCATTGGGCGGGAGGGGCGGGGCACGATGGGCGGGAGGGCGGGATTGGTGGGCGGGCCGCGGAATGATGGCGTGGATGGCTGTGGGTCCGAATGATGCCGCGGCGGGCGGGCAGATGGCGGGCGGGCATGCCGGGAAGGCCCCGCGGCATGCGAGAGGCCGTGGGAACAGCCTATTTAGGCCTATGTTTGATGGCAGAGGCCAATTTCGGCAGTCTGCAGTAGGTTATACTAATAGATTGTAAGTAAACCTTACCCATCTATTAGTATTTTGAACCCTGGGGTCCAATGAGCCTACAATTGCAATGGGTTTGCACTTGCACTTCAATCAGGACCCCGGGGGCCCTTCAATTGAAGGAACATCTGACTAGGAGGGAGAATACAGCTCGCATAGCGCCTACGGGACCACGCGCAGCGAGGGCGAATCATAGTCTAGGTCTCGGCGTGCACCGCGACGGCTTTGCTGAGCGGCCCACTCGCGGTCGCAAGAAGCAGGACCCAGCTCCTGAGACTGACGCCGGAGCCGCAGAGCCGCCGGTGAAGAACGGTCGGAAAGTCGGCAAGGCTGCACCGACGAAGAGCGCACCGCCCCTGGTGGCTGAGGCAGCCGAGAACGTCGAGGCTACCGAGGCGCCAGTCCCACCGACGAAGCGCAGGTCTGCGTCGGCCAAAACCACGCCGCCCGCGCCGGTTGAAGAAGATGAGAACGTCGAAGTCGTCGCCCCGCCAACGACTCGCAAGTCCGCGCCTCCCACGAACTCGAACACCAAGCAAAACCAGCCATCCTCTCGTGGACGCTCTTCCCAGAAGGAATCCGAGACCGCCGATGCCACCACGAACAGGAAGGATAAGAAGAAGAAGCGCAAGGGCAGCGACGATGGCTCCGAGTACGACGACGAGGAGGTTGGCGACAGTGACGAGGAGGACGATGAAGAAGAAGCGTACGAAGCAGTCGAGGCTCCGGAGAACTTTGTTGGCAGCGACGCGGACGAGGAGGATGCCGAAGACGGTCCCGCCGAGAAGCCGGTGACGAAGAAGCAAGAGCGGATGCTGAAGCGCATCCAGCAAGGCGTAAGTGCTTAGCTTGCATGCTAAAGAATAAGTGTACTTACCGATAACGTAGCAAATCGAGGACCTCGGCGTGCGCAGGGTACACAAGCCGGGCAAAGGCGGCGGAAGCCACTTCAAGCCTCTCGACTTTGAACCTATCGGCGAGGATGAGACGAGCGCCGAAGAAGACCAGCCGAAGCCGAAGCCGAAGCAGCGGGCTGTTGCTCCTAAGTCTCGTAATCAGACGCCCGCAACGTACGAGGTAGGATTTCGGACTTACCTTGTTAGGTATCATCCATTAATCCTCACTGCAGAAAGAGAAGGGCCAGGCGGAAGTGTCTGACAACGTGTCAGGACGTCGAGTAGCGCGTACAAAAGTGAGCATAACTGACCGTCTAAGCTACCAAGCATCTGACCAACGCGATACAGGACAACGAGAACAGTGACGCAGACGTCGAACCTGTAAGGCAGCGCCGTAATCAGGCGCATGATCAGTACGAGGTAAGCGGATATACGTAGCTTGTTACGTTCGTTTTACTGACGATAGCCAGTACGACGAAGACGAGCCGATGGAGCTGGACGACGAGTCAGCGCGACCGCGAGCGCAGAATAAGGTAATCGCATCTTACCATACCTGGCAGACGTGGAGCTGACCAGTACGCAGGGCAAGAACAAGGCGCTTTCGCCCGAAGAGGAGGAAATGGCGCTGGACCCGGAAGCCAACATGGACGACGAGGAGGTAAGACCTCCTTACGAGCCGATCGAGCGCGCAGCGGCGCGGGCGCGGGTGCGCGGGCACTCGAGAGTGCGGGCACACGTATGTGCGGGCGCACTGCGGCGCGATCCAAGGCGATCCGAGGAGAGGCGGTGGGGAGGTAAGGGGACCGCCGCAACGGGGACACGAAAGGCCCAGGGCTCTGATGCCCAGGACCTCTGGTGCCAGCGTCGCGGCTGGATTGCGCTTTCGATGCGCAGGAGGGGAGGAGGGCGGAAGGACGGGGCCCATGGTGGTGGGAGGTAAGTCTCGAAAAGCGCCTTGGACGCATTTCCGCCGCGAGGCGTTTGACGCGCGTTCCCACAGACTCCACGCGCCTGACGTGACTTCTCTCCCACCGCCATGTCGCCGCCTTCCCATTCCCTCCCCCTCCTGCGCGTTGAACGCGCAATTCGGCCGCGACGCTGGCACCAGAGGTCCTGGGCATCAGAGCCCTGGGCCTTTCGTGTCCCCGTTGCGGCGCTGGCGCGTCCATCCCTCCTAGCTCGAACGCTACACCTCGCCGCCTTCTATCATCGAACATCGCCATCTGTCCATCACGTCGACAGCCCCTGCGCTTACCTCTTCGCTCTATCTACGCCCGCGCCTGCTCGTTCGGGAAAATTCCGGAGTGTAATGAGAGACTGAGTGCGCATACTTACTGACCAACTTTCGTAGGTCAACCTCAGCAACTATGGCGGTGGCGATAACCAGTTCGGCGACTACGATCAGCAAAGCAACTACGACGGCGACTATCAGCAGACTGGCGACCGCTACGGCGGCGATCGGCAGACGGGCGAGTACTATGGCGGCGAGGATCAGTTCGACGAATACGGTAACGGCGACTACAATGATCCCGGACCGAGCAACTCGGTGTGTCTTACTTTACTCTGCATCTGCTCTTACTAACTGCACTGAATTCTTGCAGAACTTACGCCGAGCACGCGAATCTAACGAGTACGAGGACTATGCGCCCGCTCGTCACGTACGTCTTTATATTTTATTGATACGGCTTTACTAATAGTACCAAGACCGCACAGCACTCTCGTAGGTCGCACGACGCGATTGAATCAGGCGGCGAGGAAGCGCCCGCGCCGCCAAAGGTGGGTTTCTTTCATCTACTTACTGCAGGAAATACTAATAACTCTCGTGACTCTTTCAGAAGCGAGTGAGGCATTCTAATCAACAAACAGACGTGCAAACCACGGTAAGTGTGTATGTTCGTCTGCTGTACAAAGCTCACACGTCCCAGCGCGTTCCCCCGCATGTGAGCAAGGGCCAACCGGCGCCTCCACGTCCACGTCCGAAGCCTCGCACAACCGTAAGTCTCTATGTTTCGCTTTCTTACCTCGCGCGCGCTGATAGTTCTGCTGCACAGACGTCGTCCAATGGCTCGGGCCAACGTACGCCGACACCCGAACAAGTCCCAGCTGGCAACGAACAGGAGTCCCAGCCCAAACGCCGCCGCACTGCTGCCAAAGCCCTCACCACCAAGGACAAGAGCTTCGTCGAGAAACTGCGCGAACGCGAAGAGAAGGAGGATGAGACGGCGCAATTGGTTTTCAACGACCAAGGCGACCTCGCCAACCTCAGTATCCAGAACAACACTCTCCACGAGTGCGTCACGATCGCCGGCGCCCATTACATCGCTGTGGTCGTCTACACCCAGGAGACCCCGTTCCCAGAGGTCAAGAATGGACGCGAGGCGGCTGGCGAGATCCTCGGTGGTGTGGCGTTGGGCATGGCTGCCAAGTCTAGATCGAAATACAAGTTCATCCTCGCTCGCGTGGAGAATAAGGACGAACTGTTTATTTCGACGCTTGGCAAATATGTATGTCTTTCGCTTCTTCATCGACACTTACAGATGTTCACTACGATGGGACAGATATGGAAATTACGCAACATCTTCCGCCCGAAGGGCCCTCTCATCGCTCGCAATGTCATCGTGCGCGCCTTCGGTTTGGAGGCCTATACTGGTGCTCGCCTCGCTGCCGCCGTCGCCGCTCTCCTCCAGGACAACAATTTCGTCTACCGAGGGGAGCTACGAGTACGTGCATGCCATGCTAAGGCTGTCCGTCGAAATACTGACCTCATCGACAGCCTGCTTCGAGCGATCCTAGGGATACGCGTATGGTGTACTTTAAGCCCGCATGGGTTCAGAAGATACCATACTCGTCGGACCCATATCCCGTGATCATCGCGCAGACGTTCATGGGCCAGGCGGAGAAGGCCGGCGACGGATGGAACTTCCCTGAGGATGTCTTTCCTCTCGCCACTCATCTACGCGCCGGCCACACTGGGCCTCGTCCGAGGCAAATCCCCGTGCCCATGGTCGTCTACGTCACCATGGCGGTACGTCACATTATCCTCTATGCACGCCTCCGTTGTATTAACATGTTGTAGATCCACTTTGCCCTTTCGGAATTGCAGAACGGCGGGAAGTCAATGTTCAAGGACTCCATCATGCGCTCGCTATACAAGACCCACCTCGACGCCCACTACACGTACGAGCCAGAGAGCGCGAGATCGTTTGCTTTGCAATATCTCTACGCGGAGTCCAGGCGAGTATTCTCTTTGCTTCGCTCTCGCATCGACGATATTGATTCCCCTTACAGGGACTGGTCTCCTGCTACTGGCCATGAGGTGGTGCCGATGGAATCTGTCGAAGACCCCGAGGAGGCCGGCCGGTATTACGATCAACTGGCATCTATTAGGAGGAAGGAAGGTGGTCGCAAGGTACGTCGACAAGGCCGTGTGAGTGTGGGCGGTAGCTGACTCATCTTCAGATTTAAGTCTCATATTGCTATAACCGTCACTGACATCATTTGCATACTATTAATTGTTCCTTTTTTCGTACGCGCTCTGCTCTGGTCTGCTACATCATGAGCCTCAACCGCTCGGACTATACCTGACATCTTAGACATTCAACTGCTCTACCTGACAGCCCTGCTTCAATCATACCCTGTTATGTGCTCGTCGTGTCCCTAGAATGTGCCTAAACACTGCCCGAATGCACGATGATGGATTTTAATTGATCTCTTTTTTGTTTGTTCTGCTTTGAGTGAGGCTCATTGACCGCTCTGAGATTTTACGATATGCTCGGTGGCGTGAATACGATGCTAGATGTCTGCGGCTGACTGTGCTTTAACAGTACATTACTTTATCTTGTTGCTGCATGAGCCTATACGAGTACTCGGTAAGTACTCCATGATGCTAACTGAGCTCTAAGTGTGCTCTCAGTGAGCATTAGCTTAAAAGTGACTTAATCGCACACTAAAACGGGGACCTTTTCAATTTAGGCTAAGCAGCCCTAATGGCTAACTCGCGGCTAGGTTAGCCTAAGCGAGGCTCACTGAGGCTCACCGAGCGCGGCTTAGAGGGGGGGTGGTTTCCAGAAGTTGACGTCCCAAATGGGTATTGTGGGTAGACACTCGTAATCTCGCGCGATATTGGGAGGCGGATATCATGGTGAGACTCTACAAACGAAAGCATCGATTGGAATTCCCGATACCTTTAGGTTTGGGTCTTAGGAGTGTCCAAACGTACCGTTCCTGAGTGTCTCTGAAATTTACACGTGACTTTTCGCACGCTTGCTTCGCTTATTGTTCTTGTCCTTGGGTCGTCATCCTGCTCTTTCGTCGTACCACCACTGCGCTTCCCCCCCTCTTTCGTCTCGACAAGACAGCCCTCTCCTTGTGCTCTTACCGCACCATTCTTTCTCGTCTACGTGTACTTACCCCAGTCGGTGCGCTTGATTTAACCCACCCCTCGATCGCGCACCTCACTGACTGTTTTTGCAGAAAGCTAACGTAC
This sequence comes from Peniophora sp. CONT, assembly GCA_001632445.1. Lineage (NCBI taxonomy): Eukaryota > Fungi > Basidiomycota > Agaricomycetes > Russulales > Peniophoraceae > Peniophora > Peniophora sp. CONT. Next base: position 22,754 of record KV424822.1, on the reverse strand, counting down.
CGGGCACGTTAGCATGCCATCCCCTATCATGCCTACCCATGCGGGTGTCCCTCTACGTCCCAGTTCTCTGCTATGTACTATTCAACCTCCATTCGCCCCCATACTCTCGTCGTCAACAACTTCGTCGTCCTCTACACGTGCCCCCACAACTTTTGCCCATTTCTCCATCGAATACCTTTTCTCCAATGAGCACAATAGCATCTTCAATCTTTTCCCTGTCGCGCTGGAAACCCTTGCTGCTGAGCATGGTATTCAACGTGATCGTGATGTCAGTGTTCTTTCTTCCATCGTACAGCATCTTTTGTCCGGCGGCTGCTTTCAATCTCATAGCCATCATGACTCGTGCTCGATCTACTCTCAGCGCTGGCAAATAGCCATCAACTTTGTGTCGCGTATATTCTCACTCATCTTGACACCTTCCTTTCCCCTTTGCCATCTGCGCCTCGTTGCAAGTGCACTTGACCTTCCATCTGTAGGCGACCGTCGCTTTCTGCAACAACAGCTGCAATGTTACCTCGATTCGTTATGCTCACGCCTTACGTTCCCGTCGTCGGCACTTCGTACATCGCCATCTGCATCTTCATCATCCACAGCAGACATTTCACACTCCGATCCCGCTAATTCCCTCAGCTTTCAAACAGAACTCGACGACCTTTCATCGACCCTCGCCTCTGTTGAGACTCTTGGAGCCACCGAACTACGATCCCTTGCTGCGCAACATGGACTTCTTCGACCTGGTCCTCGCCAACTTGTAGATGACGTTCGCAATGCGCTGACCATGCATCTTTCTGACGGTTCTTGTTACCATCTCTATTCCATGCGTCCTGTCGACCATGTTCCCTTCCCAGATGCGCTTGCGGTCAAGGTGCACGTCCTATCTGCTGCTTTACAGAGGAATCCAAACAAGAAAACCACGACGCGCCTTCTCTCTATGCACGGTGTCCCGTTTTCTACCTCGGACAGTCCGTCACGTTTAAGGCGCTTGTTGAAGGCTTACATACGCTCTCTTGTTCGCGGCAAGTCTATTTCCGACGATGAAGTCTCAATGTCTAGAGCCTCTGAAGCTAAAGCTCGTCGTCTTGCGAACCGCACGGCGAAGGACGCCACAGTCTCTGCTGCTAAAGAGCGCATCCGTTCGACATGGCCACAGCCTGTTAAGCAGTCACTGAAGGATAAACTTGTTCGTCTTTTTCGTGAAGAAACATCGTCCACCGCTTTGCGATCTTTCGTATGCGCCTGTTGTGCAGAATCGTGTCCCGCCATCGATGAACATGTCTACAACGTCAATGCCGAGACCTTGACTGATGATTTGTCTGTCCTACGTATACCAGATTATTTGGCAAGTCTCGCGCATGTACCTCTTCCAATGCCAGAGGGACCTCTCCATGATTTCATGCTCGATCCGGGTGGTATACGTGTCGATCCTCATTCCCATGCAATCGATATACTGTTCTGTAAAACGTGCTCCTCCGCTCTCAATAAGAAGCGGCTTCCACAACTCGCTCTCGCAAACAAGCTCTATCTCGGACCCGTTCCTTCCCAGCTTTCAGAACTTACTATCGTAGAAGAGGCTATGATTGCGCGTTGTCGTTCGAAGTGTTGGGTTGTTCAATTGAAGGAAGACGGTCACGACGTCGAACTACCTCACGCTCAGCGCGGCATGAAAGGCAACATCATCATCTATCCCCAACATCCGGGTGATCTTGCTGACATTCTTCCTCCTTCTATTGAGGACATCATCACTCCTATATGTGTCTTGTTCATCGGTTCGTCTCCACCGTCACAGGAATGGCTTTTGAAGCATGCAAAGCCTCTTGCTGTGCGTCGCGAGAAAGTTAGAGCGGCTTTGGAATGGCTCGTCGTGAACAACCCTCTCTATGAACATGTTCGTATCGACCATGCCGTTCTCGATGGTCTGAATGATGAGCAGATCCTTCCTTACCATATACAGCATATTCCGAATTCGGCTGCACAAGATTCGCTAACAGCGCGCTACGATGGCATTGACACGCTCCTCGATGATGCAACCCTCACTCCGGAAACTGTTGAGTCCATTCCGTTCCAGAGTGTCGTTATTACCGATGTTGACGGAACTGCATGTTCGAATGAACTTCGTGCCGCCGCATTGAAACACGTCAAGGAGAAAGGGGGTGCATATATCCAGATTCCGCATGATCCAACTCCCGCAAACGAATTCAACGACCCGCTATTATTCCCTAAAATATATCCGTCATTGTTCCCGTACGGCCTTGCCGGCTTCCAGGATTCTTCTAGACTGGCCGCGCTATCTATGAAACAGCACGTAAAACACTTCTTCAACCTTGCAGACCGTCGATTCCAGGAGCATCATTCCTTTCTCTTTTCCGCCTTTAATGTTATGCAGCGTCATGAAATGCTCCTTCAGTCCAGCTTGAAAGTTAAGCGCAGCAAGTTCGACGATGTCGCGAAGAGTTTTGCAACTGTCAGTGCTGACGCCGTGCACCGCGTATGTGAGCGCATTGCAAACGGAGGAAAGATTATTGCCAACGATGATGATGAGCGCAAGGTTCTAGATCTCATGCGTGAGGTGAATGTAGTACAGGCGCACGTTCCCGGTTCTTCTGCTTCAAGGTTGACAATGCGTAACGAGATTCGCGCCCTTATGACTGAACATGGACTCCCCAGCTTCTATGTCACGGTGAACCCGGCCGACGTCTACAATCCCATTGTTAAATTCCTTGCCGGGAGTGATATCGACCTCGATGCGCTCTTGCCAGACGATGTTCCGAACTATCGTGATCAAGCTATACTTATTGCAAAGAACCCTGTCATTGCGGCTAAGTTTTTCAACTTGTACATGCGGGCTTTTATCAAGACCATTCTGGGCTATGATCCAAAGCAGGAAGATATAGAGGGTGGTGTTCTCGGGGTTGTCAAAGCTTACTATGGCTGCGTGGAATCTCAAGGTCGTGGTACCCTTCACTGTCATATGGTCATCTGGGTTGAAGGGGGTTTAAATGTAGACGAGATCCGGGCACGAGTTCTGGCCGGAGACGAAGAGTTCAAGGCTAGACTGATCTCGTTCTTGGACGATGCCATATCGAACACGATTCCGATTGACCCTACACCTGTGCCCGACGGACAACGAGAGCCCCATCCTTGCGCGACACGCGGTATACCGCTGCCTGACTTGAGTAACCCGTCTGCTGTGCCTGCTCGTGGCCATGATCTCCATAGGCTCGTCAGACGCTGCCAGTCGCACAAGCACACTCAAACATGTTATAAGTACTGGAAAGGTCCACCGCACCCGAAAGAATGCCGCTTCGATCTTAGTGCAGACAACACGCGCCCTACCACAACCTTTACTGAGGACGGGGACATCTCTTTGCGTTGTCTAGATGGCCTTGTGAACAATTTCAATGCGACCATGATTGAAGCAATCCGCTGTAACATGGATATCAAGTTCATAGGTTCGGGTGGCTCTGCGAAGGCCGTGTTGCACTATATCACTGACTACATTTCTAAATCGCAGCTGAAAGCTCATGTTGCATACGCCGCTCTGGAACTAGCAGTTCAAAAGCTGTCAGATTACAATCCTGACGACGACGATATAGCTACCCGGGCTAAACGTCTTCTCCAGCGCTGCGCGTATTCCATGATATCCAAGCAAGAACTGGGTGCTCAGCAAGTTGCGTCGTACACTCTTGGACTGGAAGACCACTTTACTAGCCACGAATTCAGTAACCTCTATTGGACGACTCATGAGCGGTTCATAGATAGAGAGGATCCTTCCCCGGAGTGCTACGTGAAGTCAAACTCGAATACGCCATCTGCACAGCGAGCTGGCACAGGTAGTCCCGGTGACGATGAAGACTCCAATGGACTTGACACCGACAGTGACATAGTTGACGACGACGAACTTGACATGGTCGGGGACGATGAAGTGGGAATACGCGTGAGCAATGACGGCGAGCTAACTGCAACTTCCAGTCAGGGTGCTGATTACCAGATGCGCGCAGACGGTTTGACTGACATCTCTTTGTGGGATTTTGTCGCGCGGGTTGAGAAAGTGCGAAAGTCCTCTTGCAAGAAACAGGATCAGGCAAGAGACCATGATGGAATAGGCGAACCACTGGTCGACTCACCTTTTCCTGATCTTACTGCGAGTAAAGACAACATGGTGGTCGATGCCGAGGACACGGATGATGATGACGCCGAAAGTGTTCTTGATTTACCCACGGCTCTTGCAGACACGGGGAAGACGCGCGCGGCTTTTGACTTGAACGTCCTTCACGAACAGTCGCATACGCACTTTCATCGCATACGGAAGCCTCTCCGTCGTCTGGTTCCCGTCCTGATTGGACCAAGTGTTCCCCGTCGCGACCGCGATGAAGCCAGACCTCAGTATTGTCGCTTGATGCTCATCCTTTTCAAGCCCTGGCGGCATGCGTCTGACTTGCGCGACCCCGGTCAATCATGGGAAGACGCGTTCGCCCAGTTTCTGATATCTTGCCCCTCACATCTTACGCGGGTCATGAACAACATGCAGCTGCTTCACGAATGTAAAGACAGTCGTGACGATCACTTCGCGGAGCGTCAGGCGCGCATGAGAGCCCACCCGCAGCGCAAGTCGAACCGAAGCAACAATGACAGTCGAGAGGATGACTTGTTCGGTGATACGTTTGATGAGCAGCTTATGCTTGAACATCTCCAGTCCATCGCATCATTCTATTCAGACAGGCGAGCAAACTCAATGGCGGGAATCGCGAAGGGTCTTGAGTATGCAGCAGAGGCCGGGTTGTTTGCTAACGGCGAACCTGACAGAGGGACATCCATCGATCCTGCCAACACGGCTACTGGTCTTGACATGCACGAACTTGACCTGACCAACTTGGGTCCGCACGCCCTTGAATCAGTATGGAAACATGAGTACGATCTGCGCCGCGAGGCTTGGAAACGTAAAGCTCGGGCGCAACCCAACATTGAAGCTGTCAATCGTACTGGTCCAGCACAGGGACTCCCTTTCACGAGTACAATCAGCTCTTTGTCCGTGGCAACCACCTCTGAGCAACTGACACCCGATGTCCATAGTGCACGTCCGTCCATTCAGAGCGATGTGCAAGGCTCAGTGAACACGGGCACTGATATCGAGGCTTCCATCCAAGAGAACTCCCTCAACACCGAGCAAGCTCTTGCATTCCGAATAATAGCCAATCATAGCAATCTCGATAACCCGGCTGCTCTGCGCATGTTTTTGTCGGGTCCTGGCGGAACAGGAAAATCTCGTGTCATCAACACACTTGTTGACTTCTTTACCCGTCAAGGGCTAGGCCGTCGCCTCCGATTGTGCTCGTATACTGGTGTTGCTGCAAGGAATATTGGTGGCATGACGCTGCATGCTGCTCTATCCTTGAGTCCTAAGCAGAAACGGGGTAATACGGAAAACGCGGGGACTCGCACATCGCGCGATCTCGTCGCGATGTGGGAGGGTGTTGACTATTTGTTCATTGACGAAGTTTCCATGGTCAGCTGCGAGCTTCTTCTACAGATTCACGAGGCGTTGACCGAGGCAAAGAGTTGTCAGCTACCTTTCGGCGGAATGAATGTTATCTTTGCAGGCGATTTTGCACAGCTTCCGCCCGTATCGTCTACGCGACTGTATGCAGACATCCATACTGCGTCCTCTGCACAAGGAGGCACGGCAAAAGGACAGAAGGTTGTTCTTGGAAAGCTGCTTTGGCTGTCCGTCAATACTGCAGTAACACTTGTGCAGCCTATGCGTCAGTCGGGACCCGAAAACGCGCCCTTTGTCGAGCTTCTTTCCAGGCTTCGCTTTGGAAGATGTACAGAAGCAGATTTTGATATTCTGAATTCGCGAGTACTTTCCAATGCAGATGTTGACATGGCCGATCCGAGCTGGCAATCTGCACCCATGATTGTCAGCGACAACGCTATCAAGGATGCCCTAAATGAACAAGCAGCCGCTGCGTTCGCACGTCGGACTGGTCGCGAGATGCACTGGTATTACAGCAGTGATAGGCATTCCGGCCACGAGGTTACCGAGCCCAACCTTGTCAATCATTTGCTCTCTTTAGACTCCGGGAAGACTCAGCAATCGTGTGGTAGAATACCTCTTGTCTTGGGAATGCCAGTCGTGATCTCACAGAACTTCGACGTCCAGGGAGGCATTGTGAATGGTAGTTTTGGTACTCTGAAGCGTGTTCACTACCGTACCGATAGCCAGGGTCGACGGCATGCTACTTCTGTCATCGTACATGTTGACGACTCTACGGACGAGTGTTTGACTGATTTACCGCCCCATCACGTTGCCGTTCTCGAAGATACGACTAGCTTCACATGCACCCATCCAGCTTCCAGCAAGCGCTGTACATTCAGACGACTTCAAGTACCAGTTCAGCCCGGCTTCGCCATGACAGCACACAAGGCTCAAGGAAGGACACTTCCCCGCGTGATTATCGACCTTGACAACTGCCGTGGGACGGAGGCGCCATACGTCATGATCTCTCGTGTCAAGTCTCTTGCAGGCCTGCTTATCTTACGCCCTTTCCCTCGTAAGAAGATATCGTCTCGCCAGTCGGAAGAGAGCAGAAATGAGTTCGCGCGTCTAGACCAGCTGAGCCTGTCAACGCTAGCCGAATATGGAACAGATCGTGAACGTGACTTGGCAAGCGCGAAACTCCGAGCCTGTAGAAATCCTTTCCCTTCTGCTCCTGCGTTCACCACTCGGCTAGGCAACAATGACTCCTCGGCAAATGCTGTCCTGAGAACCTTCCAGGTTGCAGTAGCAACAGCAGCGAGATCGGAGCTGTCCTCGCTAGAACGGTCGCGAATCCGCCGACCTGAACCTGCACTTGACGGTAGCCTTCTGCTCGCGCCCGCTGTCGCGCCCATCTCGCGCTCCCAGCCTCTACGTGCGCCACGCGCCAGGAAAAGACAAAAAGACTCGCCAACGCAAGGGTCTTTAGCGCAAGGTGCCGTTGGGCGCGACGCGCATATGCCTCTTGACTCTGACCGTGACCACGATGGTGCGTCTTCACTTTATGTCTTATGGTCTTTCCTGACACAGACACTCAGGTGACGGCCTCGTCCAAGCCCCTATGCAGAGTCGCATGCGCAAGCGAGGGCTGCAGGACAATACTACCGGACGACAGCTGAAACGACCGCGCCTCGAGTCCAACTCCGATGACATGGCCTGACGGTATGAGCCCCGCTTGACCAAAAATCGCAATTGTTCACTCATATCTGCTTTTTGTGTTGCAGGACGCCCAGGCACACTATCTTGCATGCTTAGTGCATTGTACCGACTTTCTGCGTCTTCTTAAGGACGTCTTTACGTCTTCTCGCCCGCCGTTCATCCAGTCGTGCCTCTCAACCTACACGAACAACGTCGCACTTCCATCATGTCTGACGACGCGGCTTTCTTTACTGGTGTCGGCGAGTCTATGGACAAACAGTACACGCATTTCCTCGTCAGTCGCGACTGCTTAAAGGACCGCACGATCGTCGTCGAGCCGCTGTATGCCGGCTCTCCCCACAAGGTGCTACGGGAGATACACGCGAATGGCAAGAAGACCGAGTACAATGCTCTTGTCTTCGGCAATGTTGGGACGGTGAAGGACGGGACACGTTTGGGCGCTCACGGCGGTTTCTCGCCGGGCAAGGATGGCAAACTGGTACGCGCTGCTCGCTTCTAGCGTTTTCGTATTCCACGCTTACGGGTATTAGCTCACGAACAACTCGCACGTCAAAGACCAAGTCACACTCAAATGCGCTGGCCACGAGCACAAGGATATGGCCGATCGTTGGAATGACCAGACCGTCGGCATTCTGGAAGTTCAGCACCGTCTGTATGGTGGCAAGGATGTTTACGCGCAGCTGCGTAGTAGTCAGGACACGGTTTGTGGCCCGATCTTCCGTAAAATGTCTTGCGCTAACTGACCGATATAGTGGGTGCGCGATCTTCTGAAGGAGCACACGGGCGAGAATGCCAATTGCAGTACCATTGGTGGACCCGTTTTCGGCAACGAGTACCTCATCGTCACGTCTCAAGACATGTACAAGGTAGACTTATGATTTTTTGTTATCGTCGGATGCTTGCTGACGTACATTGCAGATGCCACCGTCTTCTTCTTCGCCGTCTACGCCCACACGCTCTCGCAAGCGCAACGCCGACGGCACCGCCGTTACTGCGGACAAGGCAGCCTCACAGTCGCAGGAGTCACAGGATTCCACGGAATCGCAAGCTGAACGTACGTCACCTTCTTTCTCACCGCACGACGGTCATGCTGATTCTCGACACAGCGAAAGTGGGGGACCTGTACGACGCATCTACCCTTCCTAACTACACCGGCTCCCCGCTTTTCGTCGAACATACCGCAAAGGCCGTTCAACTGGACATCCGCGACAAGGATAACAAGCTTATTCCCCCAGGCGATCTTTACCGCGAGATGCCTCCCGACTCTTTTGTCATCGCGCGCGTCACCTTTCATCTCTGGGTTATGGGGAATTCCATGGTGCGTCTCTCTCTGTGCAGGATATACTTGACTCGACCTTTGACTAACACGTACCTCAGAGCCCCACGATGGTCTTCAAGTCGCTCAAAGTAATCAAGAAGAGCACTCTTGAACCCGAGTGGCCGCCGGTTCCCGCTGCTCCACCTCCCCCGCCCCCTACCGCGTCCACGTCCGACGACGTTACTGAGGAAGCTGATTTCCTTGCCAGCTTCAGTGTTGGCGCGGCCTCAGCAGATCAGGACGAGGATATGGACGACAAGGACGCTCCTGAGCCCTCTCCGCCCAAGCCGAAGAAGAAGGCTCGCAAGGGGGCCAACGCAGCTGCACCTACCGCCCCGGAGTAATTCCTTCCGCTTCGCAGACTCGTTCTCGTGTTCCCTCACGCGTTTCCGATTAGTGATAGCCATGCTTCAACGCATCTGTGATCATGTACACCTGCCGCCCCGATCTGTTCTCGTCCACATGTTCGTTCAGTCTCGTTCCTTATCTTTAATAGTTTTTCGCTCTTCCTTCTCCATATTGTACGATCCTTGTGTACACATATAGCCATAAAATGCGCATTCAACTGTTGCCCAAAAATACCATGTTCGAAGATAACTTTACGCCACAGCATGATTTACGTGTCGCCGCGCGCCGGACACGTCGCGACTGCAGGTCCGCGCGCTCGCTCCCCTTGCGATTTGCTTCTTTCCTTCACTGCCATTGCACGTACTCTCCTTGGACCGCGGTTTGAGCTCTCCGTCCATGGAATATGCAAAGAAAACAATAGCTGTCTTCCGGCTTGCCCCGAGACACTTCTATTGTGATTCCTAGCGCCATGCCTTACCTGTCTTGCCAACAGCGCTCCCCTGTGTTCACACACTCTCTCGACGCCATGCAGTCCTACCAACCTCGCCACGGCCCCGCGTCCCTACAGCAGTACACGGCGCATTATCTTGCTCATACACAGTCCAATCCGCACGATGTCTTCCTCGGCCTTGACAACCTGTCATTTGCGTCGCGTGCCGTGTGGGACCGATACTCTCCTACCAGCGAGGGCTTGCGGATTGTGCGCGATCGCGCTGACCATCGCATGCTGTCGTTTACCTTGATTGGCGACATCTCGTACGAATCCTTCAATCTTCATCCTGGCGACGGGTACGGCGAAAACGGGTCAACACTGCTTGACCTTACTTCCACCTTCCGTGTCGAACGCCCGCGTCACTGCGCGTATAGCCATCTCTGGGACCGCACCCTTCTCAATATAACCTACTTAAAAGAGGCGGCTATCTTCAACGAAGACGCTCCCATGCTTTCGGCGAACAATGGCACGATCACTCTCTGCCACCGCTTTGTCAACGCCGTAAGTGTGTTATTGCCCCGAAGTATACGTTGACCTTACCTACGCATCACATAGACCGATCCAAACGCCCTCGAAGGCAAAGAAGATCCTTCCCTTCGTACGGTCGTGCGCTCTGAACGAGCTCCCGGTAAGTACTTGTTCATAACACTTTTATCGCCAACGACTGACCTCCGCGACGTCCGCAGATATTCTTAAATACTATGACCCCGACCACTGGGGACTCTCCTCTGCAGATGCGCTAGATCAGCTCCTCGAGTGCTCTGTAAACCCGGCTTACATTGTGCGTCTGCTGCCGGCCTTTATCTGTGGCGAGAACAGGCGGCTTCTCCAGCCCCGTCAGTACCCGTTACTGCGCGGCTCGCTCGTTCAAGTTACCTTTACCGTGCGAGACGTGGCAATGGATGATTTGGGCACGCCTGACTCCCGAAACGCGTTCGTTGCCGTCGTTCGGAACATCGACGTGCTCCTTCCCGCTCAATACAACGAGTATACGTCGGAGCTGTGGAACGGATCCGGCTTGTCGTGGTCGTAATCCCATGCACACTGTATCTTTGTCCTCCCTGTATTTGTATACGAACTTTGATCTCTTCCTTGACTATTATGAGTTCCCTGTACCCCTTGGTTTGATTACGCGTGAGCCGTGTGACAGATGAAACACACAATACACCGCGCTCGGCCCATAGTTAGCCTCGCTTTCATCCCTTTTCCTCACTCTCGCTCTCACTCAACGTCAACGCCCACCGTCCAGCATGTCCGGCAGACTGCTCACGTACTGCGATAATTTCGGTCTAGATTCGGTGCACACGTTGCTATCGCCAAGATTCGAAGATACCCTGTTCTGGTCAGGCAATCCTGTGTCTACAACTACTGGCAACCTACGCTTCCTGTGCGCACGCGACCGTGACGGCCAGCACATCGCACCAGTCGACATCTCCGTCATCGGAGATTTCGATGTCCTCGACTACACGCTCAGGCCGGGCGGCGGCAGCAACGGCAGTGATGCGTTCGACGAAGCAGTCTCTACTGCATGGCTAAAGTGTCCTGCGCATGTAGCGCTCAATGGCCGCTGGGCACCGCAGCTGTACCGCTTAAACTTGGCCATTGAGAGTGCTTTACCAAGCGGAGTGTCCGCCGACTTGCGGCATGGTGTGCACATCCCCATCGACTGGCAGCGTGAGCGCATCCGGTTTTCGCACCGTTTCTTGCACAAGGTACGCCATTATGCCCGTACAATCCGTATAATGTCAAACTGTTCACAGAAACATGCCGCTGTCTTGCCACGGCCTCTATCCCCTCTTGAGGATGACCTTCACCGTGGTACGTTCTCAATCGCTCATCTTTGCCACGACCGTGTCCTGATCAGGACGATAGAATGGCGTAACGACGGCCGGGAATGGACTCCGGACGATACCGAAGGCTGGTCCTTCAAAGATTACAAGATCACGAAGCATTTTCTTCAGTGCGCATACGGTGGCAAACACATTGTCTGCCCTCTGCCGGTCTATGCTGCTGCTCGCCCACGCCTTCCCATTGAACAGTCTTCATGCGAGAACCAAGTGAAAGGGGGTCTTGTTCGGGTTGATTTTGTTCTTCTCGAGAACGTACTAGACGAGGGGCGGACTCACATCTTCACCGCAGAGATCACAAAGCTCACCGTCCTCCAAACACCCGCTTATCATCCATTCACAACCAGATTGTGGGACGGTATAGATTGCGGCTCGCCGTAGCTTACGATGTGCCTGAATGCGCGTACTATTATGATGGCGATCCCATGACCACTTGCGCCCAAGCGCGCTCGCGAACTTAGCTTGTCCGTGACCACCATTACCTACCTAGCATCCATCTACGTCTTATACGGTTAGCCCGTTCTGTCACTATTGTCTGTCAACGACCTGTCGACGCGTCGAGGGGTCCTTTTAAGGTCTTGATGACGACGACTGCTTTGGCCGCCCATGGCTTCCCTGCTCGATGCTGGCAGTCTCTCGCTTCTTGCGCGAAGGTGGCACGCTGATGACCTCCACCTCGCTAGTAAACATCTCATGCATACCGTCGACTGGCCACAACTACCGCTGGCAAGCAGTGGCTTCCAGTCAACTATCGGCCATCGTTTGCTGGAGTGTTCCGCAGGTCTTGGGCAACGAAAGACGGCGCATGTAACGCTCGTCGGCGACGTATCCTACCAATCGTTTGACATGACCCCGGCTGTGCCACTTGACCCGAGCCACGACCGCTCCCTCGACACTATTCTCTCGACATGTCTCATTGAGCGGCCGCGGCACACCGTCTTCAGCCACACCTGGGATCGCCAACTCCTGAACCTCAGTTACATCTTCGATTCTGGGCTGGCAAACGGCTTCATCGTTCGCCACCGCACCATCCCCTTCGTGGACTTCGATCAGAAGCTGGTAACCATTACGCACAAGTTCGTCTCCGATGTACGTGTACTGTTTTTTCTCTACGAGCGATCGTCATTCATGTTAAGCATTAGAAACATCCACCTGCTGGGGTATTCCAAAGCCTCGATCCGCTGACTGTGAGTGGGAGAGCGAGCTGTTTACGCCGCAAGGATGGTACGACTTCTTGTGTGCGCGCAAACAACTAGAACTGAGGCATTGCGTCAGCGAACCAGTACCTTCCCGACCTGTGGGACATCGAAGACGAGAGCGCTCGCGCCAACGTTCTCGAATGCGCAGAGCGGCCGGCCATCGGGGCTGGTTTACGTCTTCTGCCAGTATACGTCTCCGACGGTACTCTTCCCTTACACCCAGGGCAGTACGAGAAGCTGAAAGGCGCACTGGTTCAAGTCGCACTCGAGATTGCAGACGATACGCACGTATCCCCTGCCGGCCGTACAATCCATGAATTTACGGGTACCATTTATAAGATGACGGTTATGAAAGAGGCTCACTACCGTCCGTACTGTACGCGTTCTATCGATGCAATGTATTTCGAAACGTAGCCTGCCTATCTCTCGGTTATAGACCTTGCCCTATTTGTCTCTACTTGTGCGAGGGAAGCCAAGGTATGCCTATCTCTCGGTTATAGACCTTGCCCTATTTGTCTCTACTTGTGCGAGGGAAGCCAAGGTATCGGGCTCTGCCGCTTGCCGGCCCTACCGACTTATGGACTAGGATGAGGGCGGGAACCAAGTCACCCTGTACGCGCCTGTACGCGCAGCGCGCCAACGCGCGCGCATGAGCGCCGCGGCCCTTCCCGGACGTCCATCATCAGCCATCTTCATCTCGCTCTCTTGCTGCATGGTAGTCATGGTCACCCCTCCGTAGCGGCCCTCCTATCCTATCAGACCTACCCAGTCAGCTATGACTATGCCCAAAATGCGCGCGAGCGTCAGTAAGCGGCGGAAACGGGGTTTTTCTGGCTGGGTGATCCCGGAGAGTGGGAGAGAACGCGACTTGGACGCGAGGGCGTCAGCCTTGACCGAAGCTCTTCGCCGTGCATACATACGACGTCCGCCTTGCGTATAGGATGTGAATGCGGTGGCTCCACGCTTGCCCGCTGCGAAAAGCTTCAAGTGTCATCCCCGAGCCCGGGACTTGGCCGAAGCCGGGACCAGAAATACAGTGCACGACTTTGGATGACTCCATTTACTGGACACAAAGCCACGTTCATGGAGCCGTGCGATTTTTAAGCGCAGCGTATGCTCGTCCATCATCATCATAGACCTTCCATGGTTTACTTAGTTGGGCCGCCGCGTTTCACCGGAGCCACCTAGACGTCTGCTACTGTTGGAACTAAACTATCAGTGGACTATCAACGCGAGCAATCGCCCCGCTATGACACTAAGACTTGCTGGTTTTATGAAGATATGGTTGCACGCAGCCTTGTAAACGAGCTATGACAGAGATAAGCACGCGAGTCCGTGTGCAGAGTACACCCCATCTCCACAACCCAAACGCGCGCTTATACATCCGATGCGGCGTATAAAAGGCATATGCGACGTCCATCGAATACATGTCAAGCATCGCGAACATGGGCGCAACTGATCCTACGTACCCCTTGTATCCTATAGCATGCCCTCTAGGTGCGGCGATGTTACTTCTTGTGCTCATGACTGGCCTCGTCCGTCAGAGCTGGAATCTCGGTGTCGCCTTCCTCTGTTTCTGGCTCTGCCTTGAAAATCTCGCACTTGCTGTAAACACCATTGCATGGGCTGACAACGCCGATCTCAAGTACCACGTTTACTGTGACATTGGCGAGTCTCCGGCGTTTCTGAATTTGATAGTTGCCTGACTCTTCGCATCTCAGTGACACATGCAGAGCTTGTATGCTTCGTTGTGAAGCCCATGGCGACACTCATCATTACCCGCCGACTTTACTTGATTGCCAGTCTCCAGTCCGTGGATGTTCCCAGTACGTCAGCGGTGAGGATCATTTTCCCTGTCGGGATTTCCCTGTGACTCTGAATGACATCAACACAGAGGCATCGAACCCTTGCTATTGAGTGGACCATAGGCCTACTCATTCCCCTGATAGTGGCGGGACCACTGTGTGCGTCATTTAGTACTCAGCGAGGGGACAGACATCACACTAATGCGGTCGCGACGTTTGAAGACTACGTCGTGCAAACCTACCGTTTCAGGATCACACGAGGTTTTGGCTGCACCAATAGTCCAGGTGAATCCGTACTCGAGGTTCTGCTCATACATATTTGGACCGTCGTACCTCCTCTTACATCGATCATTGTGTATTACCGTGCGTTGTCACTTTCCAGATAAGAAATCCGTATGCCAAGAATTACTGATCTTCCATGCTACAGCGAAGGTCGCATACACGTTCTTCCACCACAGCAGGGCCGTCAACCAGTTTCTACGCAGCAACAACTCGGTCACACGCACAAACTACATGCGTATACTCGCAGTGGCCAGCATCGACATCGTCCTTACTCTGCCCATGAGCATCACGTTCCTCGTCCTGCAGATACTCATGAGAACTAACGGACCATTACCTCTCTACGAAGGCTGGACGGTCGTGCATGCAGACTGGACCTCCATCCTCGTCGTGGAGAAGATGGAAAACACGGCCGAGTTCGTCGAAGCGTATTTTTCGCATTGGACATCACCCATACTCGCCTTCACCATCTTCGGCCTATTCGGGATGACTGCGGAGGCGCGTGCGCTGTACCGGCGGCTTTTCAACCCAGCAGCCCGATGGATTGGCTGGAAATGTACGCCCTATACGCAGGATGCCCGTGCGTCATCGGGTTCCCTCGGCTTCGCTACACGTTCACAAGAGGCCTCGCTTGATTCTGACGTCGAGACAGGGTAGGTACAACCTCAGTCATTGAACATATATCTTAATTTACGAGAAATGCAGCAGACACTCGATCGAGACCAATACCGCCTCCGTCGTGCCAAGTCGAGCCGAGGACTTGTTGAATGTCGACGCAATCACGGCACACCCTGAGGCGGAAGAATCAGAGAAAGCCCGCAATCATGATAACATCCAGTATGTGTACTCTGGGTTCAATCAGGATGCATATGCTCACAGGCGCCCTTAGAAACCAGGACTATGTGCAAAGTGAGGGAAGAGATGATGCCGAGGGACCTTCGAGGTAGGCTATAACATAGGTGCACAATTCCGGTTACTGTGACTGCTATATCTGTAAGGCCGTCCTTGTATTCCGAAGTAGCTACCAGAGCATGATCGTTGGAGACCGTTCAAGCGTTCAAGCGAATGCATTGCAGGGGCCTTCACATCCATCTGCGATCACATGGAACATCCTATTCTTGGTCGTCGACCTCGAGAGCTGCGTCTCGGCCGCCTTGACGAGGAACACGGACAAGAAGGTGGAGGCCGGGTGAAGCCTGACGCTCAAGAAGAGACACGTTCTGGACACGTTTGTCGTCGCCGCCACCCGTGGTTTCTTGAGTGCAAATAGTCCTGATTCGACCTCAAGTAGCAATAGATAGTACGCATATGCAGAACGCTGTGGGGGACTTGCGTAGCACAGAAGTCCGCAGCTGCTGGAGAGCTCATGGCGGCCGAGTCCAAGTGTGGATATAAGGATAGGGGCATCGAGGCACACGCGCTGATCAACTGGTACGCCGCGATACGAGACGCAGCCCGTCGCTGACTTTCTTGACAGAGTGAAGGCACAAGAATATGCGACGGGGGGCAGGCTGTCCTATTCTAGGACCCAATCGAGAGCTCTCGACCGTGTCGTAGAGGAACGAATCACGGAAAAGAAAGTGGAGACTGCGGGAAACCCTGAAGCGCTCGTCGAGAGTTGGTCGAGAGGAATGAGACATTGAACGCAATGATTTATCTTTTAGTACCCCATAGACAGCATGAGTAGGCTTCTGTGTCTTGGCATGAGTATCGAAAACGCAAAGTAGAGGTCAGGCTCATGGCAGGTCATGGCGGTCAAGGACCAAGATAGGGGCACCCAACGGCGATCAAACCGTACCCCGCATATTGACATGTTGCCTGCGCACATGCGTCGGTCGCCTGATCTGCCCTCGTTGCGCCCTCGCGACCTTCTCACTCCCTTGACTCTCGACCACCACCACGAAGTCGAGAGAACGAACTACGACCCCTCTCCTCGATAGCAGCAAAAAAGCGAACGCAGTACGATGTCGTGCGCTCATAACCATGGCCATGGCCACGGTCAGACGCCGTACCCGGTTGAGAACCTCAAGGTCGGGAATAAATGGATCAAGGTGCGCCATTCTCCCCGTTCCAGTACCATCTCCATGCTCAAGCTGACGCTCCCTCGCAGAGTCTTACGCAGAACCGACTGGGAACCTTCACCGGCGGCTTCTTCGCCGACGTGAACCTCTACGCGAAGCTCTACGCCTTGCGCACCGACGCC
This sequence comes from Peniophora sp. CONT, assembly GCA_001632445.1. Taxonomy (NCBI): domain Eukaryota; kingdom Fungi; phylum Basidiomycota; class Agaricomycetes; order Russulales; family Peniophoraceae; genus Peniophora; species Peniophora sp. CONT. The sequence continues at coordinate 6,067 of KV424822.1, read as the reverse complement.
TCCTCCGCCGTCAACATGACAGTCTGGTCCGCTCCAGGCCTAACGAAGCCTTCCTTCTCCGAAGCCATCAAACAATCCTACCGCTCTGTACACAAGGGCGAATCGTTCGGACCGAGCTGGACGAATCATTGGTTCAAGATTAGTCTGAACGTTCCGGAGGAATTCGATAAGTACGAGCAAGTGCAGTTCGAGTTCGATCCGGGATGCGAGGGGATGGTGTTCACTAGCGATGGCACACCTCTTCAAGGGCTGACTGGCGGAGACGGTGGGGATAGACGCGTAGAGTGGATTCTTCCAAAGGAAGCGAGGAAGAGCAGGAAGGTGGATATTGTGATCGAGGTGTCGTGTAACGGGATGTTTGGAGTGCCCTGGAACGGAGACACTATCATGCCGCCTGACAATAACCGGTACTTCACGTTGGCGAGCGCGGAGATCGTTGCGCCGAATATGGACGCTTGGAACTTGATGTTGGATTTCGATGCGTTGAAGCAGTTTGCGGATTCCGTGCCGGGGAACACGCCGTTGCAGAATAAAGCGGTTGTGGTGGCGAATGAGATTATGAATATTTTTAGGACGGGGGATGAGGAGAGTATTTTGAAGGCGAGGAAGAAGGCGGAGGAGGTGTTTGGGGAGGGTTGGGAGGCCAAGGGTGCGGGGGTGTACGACGAGGGGGCGAAGGAGGCGCAGATTGTTGGTATCGGGCATTGTCATATCGATACGGCCTGGCTGTGGCCGTATAGGGTTACGCAGCAGAAAGTGGCGAGGAGCTGGGCGACCCAGGTCGATCTCATGGACAGATACCCAGAACATCGTTTCGCGTGTTCCCAGGCGCAGCAGTACAAGTGGCTCGAACAGGTACATACTTGAGTGCCCCTGTCGCGCGTCGTGCCCCTATTCTGACCAACTTCGTTAGTTGTACCCGCCGCTGTACGAAAAGGTGAAGGAAAAGGTGCTCGATGGTCGCTTCCATCCGATCGGCGGGTCCTGGGTGGAGAACGACGCGAACATGCCGAGCGGAGAGGCACTCGTCAGACAGTTCACTTTTGGACAACGGTACTTTGAGTCCCGCTTCGGTCAACGCTGTCGCACCGCCTGGCTCCCCGACACTTTCGGTCTCTCAGGCGCACTCCCTCAGCTCATCCGCGGCGCCGGGATGGACTACTTCTTCACGCAGAAGCTCAGCTGGAATAACATGTTCGGACTTCTCTATATGCTCGAGGACGAGGAGGTGTGCTGATGATAGTGTACAGCAACACGTTCCCGCATTCGACGTTCAACTGGGTCGGCATCGATGGGACACAGGTTCTTTGTCATATGACGCCCGTCGGTGCGTACCAGTCCTGTTTTATCTTCTCAGTCTGACCAACGACCGCAGACACGTACACCGCACAGGCGACCGTGGGCGATATCACCAAGGGTCTGACCAACCACAAGAACCTCGAGAGCCACTCTGGCGCGTTGCTTGTGTTCGGGAACGGAGATGGAGGTGGAGGTCCGTTGAGTAAGATGTTGGAGAACGTGCGTTGCTTCCCTCTCGCTGCGTTTGGACTATGTGCTGACGAGTCTGATACAGCTCCGCCGCGTACGAGCGGCATCGAACCACTCGCGCGACATTCCGCCCGTCAGCATGGGGTCGAGCGTCGACGAGTTCTTCTCGGGCGTGCGCGAGACGAGTAAGGGCGGCGAGACGTTGCCGAATTGGCATGGCGAGCTCTACCTCGAGGTGCGTTCTTCTCTCACTCTTCGTTCCCCACCGTCGTCCCGCCCGCCGCCCCATCCCGTCCCATTCCGTCTCCACCCTCGTTCCGTCCCCTCCCCGAGCTACGATGATGAAGCTGACTGCGCGTTCAGTTCCATCGCGGGACGTACACTTCGCACGGATCCATCAAGAAGGGCAATCGCAAGAGCGAGATCCTCATGCGTGACGTCGAGCTGCTCGCTACGGCCGCTAGCATTCACAAGCCGGACGAATACACGTACCCATGGACCAGGATCGGGGATAACTGGGAGAAGGTGTTGCTCAACCAATGTACGTTTTCCCTCCATCATATCCCGTCCGCGCGCTTCAATGGCTGATTGGGTGTCCGTAGTCCACGACGTGCTCCCCGGTAGCGCCATCGGTATGGTCTACGACGACGCTGAAGTTCTCTACGCCGAAGTCGCGAAGGACGCACATGATCTCATCGAAGGCGCATTCCGTATCCTCCTTCCGAACTCTATCCCTCTCCTCCCGACCAACGCCAACCAACTCACGCGTAGCGCGCAGTTGATCGGGTACAACACTACGCCGTTCGCTCGGAGAGAGCTCGTTACTGTTCCGCTTGAGGGTAACGCAAAGGCGCTTGGAGGGAGCGTGGTGCAGGTTAGTAGGGATGGGAAGGAGGGTTACGCGCTTATGAGTGCCGATGAGGGGAGTAACGTCGCGGTTCCGGGTGTATTGCCCGCGGGCTTTGGAACCGTGAGCGCGAGCAGTTCGGGCCCGGAGCACTGCGTTCTTCGCGGTCCCGCTGTTCAATTGACGATCAACGACGGACGGATTACGAGTCTGTACGACGTCAAGCTCGGAAGGGAACTTATACATGCTGGCGAGAGTGGAGGGTTGGTTATATTCGAGGATAGACCGAATTATTGGGATGCGTGGGATGTGGAGATTCATCATCTTGAGAAGAGGACGGAGTTGAGGTTTGGGAATGTTAGGGTCGTTAGTGAGGGGGGCGTTAGGGCTGCTGTGCAGACTGAGGTGAAGTACGGGAATAGCACTATCCTCGTTACGGTGCGTGTTTCTTTTGTTGTTGTCTTTTTTCGAGCGAGCAGGCGCTGACGGGGTTCGGAATGGGCAGATCTCGCTCGGCGCGCTCCCTACGACCCTCGAGTCCAACTCCCGTCCTTCCTTCACGTTCAACGCCCAAGTAGACTGGCACGAACGTCACGAGTTCCTCAAGTTCGAACTTCCACTCGACATTCACAACGACTTCGCGACCTACGAAACTCAATTCGGACACGTCCAACGTCCCACGCACGGTAATACGACCTGGGATATGGCCAAATTCGAAGTATGCGGACACAAGTACGCGGACTTATCTGAGTTCGGGTACGGCGTGGCGATCTTGAGCGAGAGCAAGTATGGGTTCTCGTGTAGAGGGAACATGTTGAGGATTAGCTTGTTGAGGGCTGCGACGGCTCCGGATGCGGAACAGGATCAGGGGAAACATGAGTTTGGGTGGGCTGTTATGCCGCATGAGGGTGGGTTCTTGGAGAGTGATGTGCCGAGGGCGGCGTATGTTTTCAACTCGCCGCTTCATATGCGCTTTGTACCCGATGCGAACGACGTCGAGGAGCCTTTGAGGATGACGCATAGGAAGCCGATTGAGGTCAAGGGCGCGAGGAACGTCGTGTTGGAGACTATCAAGCGTGGGGATCTGGATGAGCAGAAAGGTGTAAGGACCGTGGTGTTGAGGCTTTACGAGTCCTTCGGAGGACATGCGCGCGCGGATCTGGTCGTGCGCGGGCTGGATGTGAAGAGCGCGCATTTGACGAATCTGTTGGAGGATCTGGACGAGAGCGCGGAGAGCGTTGAGCTGTTGAGGAGTGGGAGTGGGGAGACGGGGTTGAGGTTGGCGTTTAGAGGGTTTGAGGTTAAGACTGTTGTGCTTGTGCTCGGCGACGGCGAAAGCGAGAAAGTGGACGTGTAGGCGATTTTTTTTCTTGCGTTTCGACGACTTTGGAATGGACGTTGACGGATGTACGATTTTTCTGGTTGTAGGAATGAAGATACTGTCAAGGAGAAGGCGCATGGGAAGAAGGATAGCTGGGTCGATGTTGCGGCGTAGGATGTATGATAGGATTGGGAACCGAAGGATGTTGTGAGATGCGACGCGCTGGATTGAATGTACTGTTGTTGTACGACGATGCGCTGTGTACGAGTACGAATACGAGTGGTTTCGTTGTGTGTGATTTGGTAAACGAACAATAAGGTATCGATGTCGAGCTTACTGCAGGGTATATAAGAGCTGTAGTACGATAGTAAAGCCTAGAGGAATCGCCAAGCGGATTCAAGTAAACGAGTTTGATGCCCCTGTCGCGCGTCGAGCCTCGTGCTCCGATCATATTTCGCCCAGATAGGATAGGTTCGTCTCTGAGAATGTCGCGGTGCTCCTCTGCAGAGACCATCATCATCGCATCCACTCATCACTTCGATGGCAACACTCACGGTACCTACTAGGCTGCAGGCCTTCTACGAGAAGGCTTGGGGTAAACCGTGGCCGCGCGAAACAAAGACGCTGCGTCGGGACGACATTTCAGCGTCTGACGACAAGGCTATGACAGGGAACGCGCAGGAATCTGACCCCTCTGCTCCTACAAAAGACTTTCGCTACGACTACGTCTGTCTCTGCGACATGAATGTGCTCAAGGAAGCCTTACCGTCGTCCACACGTTTTTCGGATGCTCTGGTCTGCTTTGAGGCATACGACACGCTCATCGACTTGATGACGAAGCCTTCCGAGAGAGACACAGAAGGGTTTGTCGTGACAGGTCAACCAGGGATTGGTTCGTACGATACATATGTATAATCGCGCACAAGCACTAACATTTCTGCACATCCAGGCAAGACTATGTTTCTGCTGTACCTCCTTCTGTATCGCCTCGAGCGCCGAGAGCCGACAGCACTTGAACTCAATTCTAACTTCTACTACATCTTCGATGAGGAGGGCGTCACCACTATTCGAGACATATTCGAAGGCCAGACTGAACGCCTTGAACATTGTTGGGCATTGAGCGACAGTAACGCCTGTGTCGTCCAGCCATGTTGGGACTTCCTGAGCACGGCACAGTGCGTCGTTCAATCGACAGCACCGGCATCTGCCAGGTGGAGGCGGTGGACGAAACACAAGGGTGACTGTCCTGTACTCATCACGGATCTGCCCAACGAGTACGAATTGACGGCCGTCGTGTGAGTTGATGAGAGGGCTTCGTTAGTACATGTATGCTCGCTGACGGTCCCATTCGATTATAGGAAGGAATGCGGTTTCGATGCGTCCGTCACCCGTCACGTCCCGGGATACGTGGAGAGGTGGGGACCCACGGCTCGAACGATCCTCCGCCTTGCGAAAGGGCAGGAAGCCAGCGGAAAGAACTCGGTTGAAGAGGGAATGAAGCGCCATGCTAGGTCTGCTGCGCTCAGAATGCAATTCAATCCGCCCCAGACCTACTTTCCGTGGACCATAACGGGTGACAGTACCCTGGACAGCATCTACACCGATATCCTCTTCGTCCGTCCTCAGCGCGCCCTTCTCGATCAACATGATTACTGGCGTCTGTGGACACACTACGTTCCCACGGAATATATCCAAGGCATCATCGACAGTGAGCGCCGCGTCTCCGCGTCCAACGAGCATGCGCTTGGGCTCTTCGAGTCCCTCAGCCCGCACTTTTTCACGAAGGAATTCGAAGAGTGGCGTCGAGAACTGAGGATGCATCGTCGCCTGTGCACAGGGCAGCAAAGTCTTCGCATCACTCGAAGCAGCGACTCGCGCGACTTAATCCCTTCGACCGTGTTCTTACACAGCACGTTGAAAGGACTGAAAGTCGTAGACCAAAACGTAGGTGACGGCACTTTCAAGGTGTTCTATTGGATCCCAGCTGTGACTGAGTTCCCCGGGATCGATGGCGTTCTCGGCGATGACGCCGGTAACATCTACGCCTTGCAGGCGACCGTGACGAGCCAGCCTTGCAACCCTGCTGACGGACTGCAGAAATTTTGGAGGAATGTGAGCGAGAATACTCGATCGCGCCGTACTTGGCACTTTGTCGTCGTCGTCGATACGCATGCAAGGGCTGATGAGTATAAGGAGCTGTACCCGGATCCGCTGGAGTTGGGTAGGAAGAGCTTTGCCGACGTCTGGGTTTCTGTTCTTTGAGAGCCTTTACTTTCGATAAGTTCCCCGACGGTACTACCGTTGACATATTCCAATAAGTGCCATAGGGCCGCGCGCGGCAAGACCCGCTACGGCTTGCGGGAATACACTTTGACTGCAGGATACCCTGATAAGTAGTCCGTCTTCGAGGC
>KV424821.1:0-30041 GCA_001632445.1 Peniophora sp. CONT | reverse complement strand
GCAACGTAGAAAGTCCCAACCCGCTGCGCTCGTCGCGGCACTACGCGGCACACCGACTCGCAACTTGCCTTTCACCACCACCGCGCCTGCCCCTCGACCCGCTGTCACTCACGCCCTCCATGCGCGTACCACCTCTTCCGTACATCTGGGAGCGTGCTCTCTAGCTGCTAGACTCGATAGCTAGCCTATCTCGCCACCGCTCTTCAAGTTCACGTTCAGCTCGATTATTGCGCTGCCGGCCTCCAACGAGCCCGTACTTGCGCATTCCCTACCCCGGCGCATCATGGACAACTCCGGCTGTGCGGCTCGCTCGAACAAATCGGCAAAAACATTGCGCTTTGTTGCTGACCTGCCGCGGCGTGTATTACAATGCGGCCTATCTTACCTGGCGAGCCTATTGGCTGACCGTCACCGGCGCCTTGGTGAGCTGTCTGTTGTTTGTATCATAAGTATCAGCTTATCTCATTGTGCCCAGACGAGGAAGTGGAGGAGGAGCTGGATGAGGATGACCTGGACTTGATGGAGGAGAAGACGGGCGAAACGTTCAAACGCAGCAAGCACAAGCGTCTCCGCCGCGGTCGCAAGTCGGATCCGCCGCCTGCCGCATCGTCCTCGAAGCGCCGCAACGCCATACTATTCGACGTCTACGTCAACGCGGAGGACGTCGAGCTTCCCTCGCGAGGTGGTATTCGGGACATTTGGACTGAGGATGAGGACGAGGATGACTTCATTCACTACGATGAGGAGAAGAAGGGTGTGGGTGGAATGGACGAGGCCGAGCGCGAGCAGCTGAGGGAGAAGCGCAGGCAGGAGAAAAGACGTCGTCAAGTTATGCGTTCGCGTCCTGAACGTTCCTGGATCGTTCCTACGTGAGTACTATCTGTTTCATACTCATTGAATTGTGATTGAATTTTAATAGTGCCTGCAACGAGATCTTCAAGGTGTTCGGTGACGGACATGACCATGACTGGGCTTGAAGGCGAGAAAGACGGCGAGTACTACGAGGCGACTGCTTCCAAGGAGATGATCTGCCAGGATGTAATCTACAAAGTGTCATGGCTTAGCCGGCCGCATCACTCATGCTATCATATTCACTATAGGTCTTTGAATCGTCAGAAGTTCGCGCTTGCCACCTTACCGAGGACGACGATATCGTTCGTGCACACAACATATCCAAACGCACGCGATTGGCAACATCAGCACTATCTGAAGATGCCTTGCTCTCTGTCCAGCATCCAATGACGGAAGAGACGCTCGATGGCACCGTAACGCGGGTTATCATGCGTCTCTCCAAGCGCAAAGAACGCGAATTCGGCAAGGAACATATTTCGTCAATGCTACTGTACTCGAATATCTACTATTTACCGCAGCTTGGCTGGTATGACGAGTCAACTTCGATGATCAAACTACCAACCACCAACGAGCCCGTACTCGCGCATTCCCTACTCCGGCTCATCTTGCGGTTCGCTCGAACAAAGCGGTAAATTAGTGCCACCTCCTTATCCTCTTCCGCACTATCGGCGACGACCAGAACCGCTTTGAGCTACTATATGCAAACATACGTCCACTCTTGGCGGAGCTCTTGGAGAATTTCAGCGCGCAACTCATGGTCTCGGGCTTCGCACGCGATCTGGTCGTCGAGCTCTGTCTAAAGGTACCCCTCCGGCTCACTCATCTCGTGCCAAAACTACAGGACCTCACGCAGCCGTGCACTCTCGCTCAAGGGCCCAACAGACTTCATCAATCGAAATACGCAAGCTTGAACTGTTCATCGACAATCTCATACCAGAATGCCTCGATCCGACTCTCAACACGGTTTAGTGCGAACTCACAGACGCACTCCTTCGCCGGTGTCATCGAACCACCGGCACTGGCATACTGCGCTTCGCAGTCTCATTGAATTCGGTGGCCGCAACCGACGTTTGCTTGATCTCGAGTCTGAGATGGACTTCAGGCACTACGCTTTGCCTGTAATTGGCATTTGGATCCTGCTCGATGCACCTCGCACGGATGCGCGATGGCTTGACAAGCGCGATATAGAGATCGCAAGGACACCGTTCTACGTCCTCGAGTACATGACGGGCGAGGTGTTGATCTGCTGCAGGATGGTGTATGTCTTACTGTGCGGCCCATCTCACCTTTCCTGGCGAGCCTTTGCCTGACCGTTGCAAGTCGGCGCAGGTTGTTACGATTTTGATCGCGGCGCTCAGCATGGGGCCGAGCATTGTGCATTGTGCAAAAGACGGCCGAGGAATACGTCGACCTTGTCAGTACACTCGTTAGGCTCAAGGTTTCGGTGATGCTGCGGCCTATGCGAGAGGATACTGGCGAACATATAGACCAAGTCTTCCCGCGCATTGTCGAGCCATTGTCGAACACAATCGTGCAGACCGAAGCCCAAATCCAATTCTCCGCCGAGTGCCCATTTGCGAGGCCGATCAACAACTCTCGAGTCGTACCCGTAGATGCAACAGTCCTCCTCGTGCGCAAGATCCACTTGTCCCGCCTAGTGCGCACTTGTCGCAGCGTTCTCCAGATTCACCTTGCGCCAGCGCTCGCGTGCGAGATCGCCACACGTACGCATCACACCGTCGACGACTGCCTTACGAGCAGCAATGCGGCGCTGCTCTCACCTGCGTTACAGATCTCCAAAGACCTCGAGATGAACTGGCTTCTCGACTAGTACGCACTGCCTTATGTGCGGCATCAGGTACTGCCTCCCTTTGGCTAGAGCAGTAGCGCGGGCAGGATCTCGACTGCAGTGCTAAACCGTAAACTCATCCTCGGACCGCTCGAGGTCATGCGCATGAGCCTGGGCCTCGACTCGAGATGCTCGCGGTCTTCACGCCCAAGCCTGTATTCCATGGACTTCATCTGCCATTGTCCCTCCGTCCCGCTGCCCCGTCCCACGTCCCATTGTCCCACTTTCGCTCCTATCGTCCCGTTCGACGTCATGTCCCATGCCTTCCGTGCACCGCCGAGATCGCATGGCTCTGCATCAACGCCTGATTCCCGGTTAAAACATTGTATATCCCTTGTCTTACAAGTTGCATTTGCACCCCTTCTGATATGACACTCCATTATCCTTCTTGTTGAGTGTTACCCTTGGTATCGAACCGTTCGGGCTGGGTTTGTGCGTATACTACCGGGTTCGGTATGTCGGTGAGGGTCAACTGACCGTTCGTATATATAGTTAGGCAGACCGCAACGGCTTTGTATCGAGCCTTCATACTGACATATGTCCGCTACGATGTTACAGCCTGTGTATCAGGGTGACAGCCAGCTATGGACTACATTCAGACGTCGGTGGGTATAAAGACAGGCGAGCGGAAGGCTGGGCGTCAATCTCGCGTCTCTGCGCACCTGCCCATAGATAGGTGTCCATGTCATGTTTATAATAGACTACTATAGCTATATGGGTTCGTTGTAATGTATACTGTACTCTTGACTGTAAGGGCCTGTTCGGCAACGTGATATGATGTCAGATATCCGAATATTGCTACCAAAGAAGGCAACTGCGAACATGATGTCATGAGGTCGAGATATCTCAAAAGTTCGCTGTTCGGCAAACGACCGCGCATGTTCAGGCATATTCGCGGGTCGGTGACTTTGCTCCGCGCCATTCCGCGCGCGCGCGGGTCGCGTGGGCTATAAATTCCGTACCGTACATTTAGTTCGAATACATCTATCCCTACTTGTATATCCAGCTTCTCAATTGTATGGCTACTACATCTACAACTCCTACCACCAAGAGCAAGCCTCGTGCGACTTGGAATCGCAAGAGCGAGAGCATCCTTCTCGATAGCCTCAAGGAGTCCAAAGCCGCAGGACTTGGTGGCGATAACAACTTCCAACCGGGTGCATTCCAAGCTGTTGTCAACCGCCTTACCGAGGCTGGCTATCGCTTTGACGTCTCGCAGGTCAAAAGCAGATGGAATCGGGTACGCATTTCGAGCATGGGCACCAATCTTGTCTCTGACGACGATCCTGCAGTTCAAGAAGGCGCACGGCATAGTCAAGCATCTACGGTCACTGTCCGGATTCGGCTGGGATGACACAAAGAAGATTGTCACCGCCGAGCCTGATGTGTGGAAGGGCCTTCTTTACAAGGAGGTACGCAGCTTCTCTACGCCGAGTCTGTATCTCTGCTCTCTCACTCACGAACACTCTAGGATGGAACCAAGGTCAAAAAGTACTCGGACTACATCTACTTTCAGAATAACGCCTTCCTGGAGTACGACGAAGTGAACGATCTGATTGGCGGCAATACGGCGACACTCGACCACGCGTTCTCGTCCACCGCTGGCGCGGATGCTGCACCCCCGGCTTCGCAGGCTGGCGACGCCTCGCAGGATGAAGTGAATGGAGAAGGAGGCGGGGATGGCGATGAAGAGGACTCGGAAGTGCAGATGGTATCGCCGCCCACACAGCAGTCTACGGACAGCCAATCTCAGGTGCGTCGCAGGCGTCTTGTTCTGTGTTTCTGTACTCAACCCTGCACCAGAGTAACTCTACTTCATCTCAATCACCTGCACCGCTTCCTGCTCCCACTCCTAACCGCTCATCACGCCCTCCCAAGCGTGCCGCACTGACACCTCCCACGACACCGCCGCCCTCGTCTAGGCGCAAGATCTCTGCGCAGGGCATCAAGGACGACCTTCATCAGTTATCCTCGACCGCGACCGCCCTTGTTCACGCCCTTGTGCCGCCCCCATCACCTCGCACCTCGCTTACACCCCTCCGCAATAGCTGCTACAAGAGGCTCAACGAGGATGGGTTATCGCCCTATACCAAAGCTCGTGCTCGCCCTATCTTTCGCAATGCAGATGCTTGCAAAGAGTACTTCGTTTGGTGACGATGACGATGAAAAGGAGGCCCGTAACTTCTGGCTTCATCAGGAGATGGACGACTACGACCGTGCTCATCGTAATTAGGTGGTAGCTGCGTGTATGCCTGTTTAATCACACCAATATTATCATTACAATCCCCACTCTCTACACTTCCTCGAGTGATTCGAAGGCTACGACGTCGGCTAGCCCACGAGGATTTGGGCTCTGCACAGTACTCTTTACAGTATAAGCCCCGATTGCGTAAGCCAGAATATATCATCTGCTTCTTTGTAAACCAGCATCGACCCCTGCACCAATTTTTGTACACAATCGGTGTTCGCAGCGCGAAATTGAGACCCGCATCGTTCAGCAACAGATTCACACGTCTTTCCTTGATCTCAGAGCTAGACTGGTTACTGGCTATCATACATAGTAATAAATCAAAACTGTACTAATTACGCTGCTCTCGGCGGCGTGCAAGGGTGTCCTGGTACTGCTGCCACATGGCCTGAGCAATCTGGTCGCGACGTGCTGATGCACGGGCATCCTCCGATGACCCAGCAGTGAAAGCCGGTGTGTTATCACCGTGAGGTTCCACCGCATACGCAAGCTCGTCCTGGGTAGAGATGCGCAGTTGCTCACGGTGGCGCTCCGGGTCGTAGATGCGGAAAAAGTTGTGCAGAAGCATCAGCGCGAGGGGAATGCGGCATTGGGTTTGAATAGGGTAGTCACACGGTTCAGCTGCCATCTTGAATTCTTGCTTGAATACGCCGAACATGCGCTCGATGATGTTGCGTGCCTGCGCGTGTCGAAGGTTGAAGAGCTCCTGCGCGTTTTGAGGCCTATTGATATCATCAGAATCGGAACTGAGCAAGGAGCCAAGAGAGAATGAACGTACCTCCGATTACCGATCTGCCACTCACGTAGATGATAGCGGACATTACGATAGGGCACAAGGAGCGAGTCGCAGCTGGCGAAGCCGGCATCAGCAAGCCAGTACTTGCCATCGGGAAGCTGCAGACCACCCCGTGCGAGTGCATGCATATACAGTGTACTGTCTGCAGCACTTCCCTCGGCACCAGTCATGACCCAAACAAAGAACATGTCGAAATCGCATACAGCCAACACGTTTTGCGTGAGATTACCATCACGATCCCGCCAGCGACCGCGTGTGGCGCTCGGAGGGTGTACATGCATGTGGCTTCCATCGATGGCTCCTCGGCAGTCTTCGAGAAAGGGAAATAGCTTGGGATCGCGGGCAATGCGCGTGGGCGTCTTGTCATCGGGAAGCCGCATATATGCGGTACGGAAGTCTGACGAAGTGAACGCGCCGAGGACATCATGAAAGCAGCTATGATCACCATGAGATAGAACTCCAGAAGCGGGTATGAATGAGCACGCACTTCGATATAGTTTCATTGCTTCGTTGGAAGCGTTCGGCCGTTTGCCTAACCGAGTTGTTTGTGACAGCTTGGTAGAGGAAGATAGCTACCATCTCGGTAGTATCGACCCATCGGCGTGGACGGAGATTGCCACGACTGATGAGTTCCCGCTCGAGCACACGGAAGACACGCGTGCGGGTCCCAAGGCTGTCCTTCATCCGGTTCCGATGCCCATCAAGAAGCTCCTGAACCCAGTCACGACCCGATAGAATCGAGGTGTGGTATGGCTCGGGAAAGAGCTGGTACCACACAGTATCAGCAGCAGCAAGAACAGAGCCGACGAGAAGAAGTATAGTCAAGGCGAGCACAGCACGACGGCGGCGATCATCGTGGATGCGAGCGAGTGGCGAGTTGCGTGAGATAGCAAGGGTAGGAGATGTACGCGTACCACGGTTGCGGGTCATACTATGCACACCGAGGTGTGAGAAGCAGAAGCAAGCCCAGTGCGAACGCGCCCGGGTCCCCAGCACAGCTCCGAACCTTTCCGAAGCACAAAGAATATTCACCGCAAGTGCGGGGCTGAACATTGATGGCAAGCCATAACTTTTCACATGACTTTGTTCTCGCATATTCGGATATCCTGACATCATATCACGTTGCCGAACAGGCCCTAAAATACTTACTTCAAGTGCACAATGAGCCCATCAGTCCGAGGTACTAGCTGATTCATGAAGTGAGGCAACAAAAACGGGGTGGAAGGTGAAATATGCGCAAGGCGGGATTCGAACCGCTAACCTTACGTGACTTGAGAGCGCTAAGCTCATATGTACCATAGGAGCCGTTCCACTAACGGTTCTTGAAAATCTTGTAATTGATAGATTTATGTTAGGCCGTGAACACAAAGGCCATCCGACAGTATTGTATTACTTACGAGGCCACATTCACTCCTCGACCCCATCTCAAAGCTCGATTGCAGAGTACTGTATACGATACACTTGTTGAGCACAGAAAGTACACCTTTTCAAGGGGTGTAGAGCAGGAAAGAAGGGATAAGGGCGTGGATATAGTGGGCTACACAAAGTACAGCGTAGTAGCAGAGCAGCAGCGGCACACGAGACGGGATATTACAAGGTCAAGTAATGACACCCACTGTATCATTTAAGAGGTGTGTCGTACTGTGGGATGCAACAGGGGAAGTGCAGGATAGGGAGCTTCGAAATTCGCAGGAAATAGGCGCGAACCTGTAGCCCTACAACGAAGGCAGTATTACCAGTTTCGGTGGGGGACCTAGCCTGCTACAGTGGTTGATCACCTACTGGTAAGATGACCGTCTGTCCTTGTCTCGTCCATCCAGCGCGCCCCGCCCAGAGTGGCCAAGTGAAAGGAGAATGCTCTTTCAGCTATTGACGATGCGCGGGAAACACTCCGTACTTGATTTTGGGCCGCCACTGGGCGTCGCCTATAGCGCGCTCGGTCTGCTCGCCCGCCGGCCCTTGCAGCGATGCAAGCCGAGCCTGAAACCACTTCTTGTGAGCTGGCGACCACACGCAGTTGCTGATGACCGTGTCCCACACATCCTGCGGAGGCCACAGGCTGAACGTTCCGCTGCGTCCGGCTAAGATGTCGTACGCCGCACCAGGCGCTTCATCCCGTACGTAGTCCGCTGGCCAGCCGAACTCCTCGCCGTGTCGACGTGCACGCATGGAAGGCCCTTCCGCGACTCTTTCGGCATACTCTGTTCTGCCTCCCCACAACGCCAAGCGCCACCCAATGCCTCCTGCTAGCGCAAATGATCGCGCCCATTGCTTCTCCTCAAGAGCGTCGCCACCAGCATGCGCCACTCGTTGAACGTGGGTACGAGTGCCTGATACTGCGTCGGCAGTTCCATGAGCGCTGATGCCGCGTTACCTGGCTGTGCCCATCCGAATGGAGTGCCGTGTTGCAGCATCCACTGCAAGAATGTGCGCACTGTCGCGCCTGGCACCGTGGTGCGCACGTATTCGCGCACGATGATCGCGGGGAGACTGAGTCGAATCATGGCGCCTGTGGTGCTCGCCGACGCTGGGACCAGCACATCGGAAGAGAAGGATTGACCGGCAATCCCCCGGGATAACATTCTAGCCATGCCCTCCTAGAAGGAGCCACTCACGGTTGGTTCGTCGCCGCCGCGCCAGCAAAGCTGTAGAATCGCGCCGTGGGACGAGCTCGCTATGGGCCTAGGAACTGGGAATTGCGGAAGCTGCACCAGCGCGGTCGTGTGCGCCCGTCGTACTGGCACTGGGGTGCCCGACGCAGGAGCTTGCTGACCCTTCCAAAGCGTACTGGCCCGACCCTTGTTCGCAGGCGCCGTCGTCAAGGAGCCATCCGAAATACAACCGCCTAATGGTCTGGAAGACGTTGAGCTTGACGGTTGACCGTGGTAACACTGGTACAGCGCGAAACGATAGTGCTCCGTCCGCTGCATACTTCTGTCGAAGCGTCGCAGTAGGGTCGGGGGAATACCCCCTACTCGGCTTAGCTGCCACTTTCGTGCGCTCGGTCCTCCGTTCGAGCTGACGAAGTGAGCTCCACCCATTCAGGACTTGGAGCGGAGGATATTCTGCTTTCCAGATCCCGAGAGCTACGCGCATCGGACGTCGAGGGGCGGTATGAATCCCCGTAACACCTACTGGCCGTTGCGAATGCTGGAGCTGGCTGCGGATAGGTAGCCTTTCTCTGTCTATCGGTCGCTGGCTCCGTGGGAGGCTGACGCTCTGGCCTTACCACCGAGGGCTGAGTAGACCTCCTTGTGCTACTGCTCGGCGCAAGGGGGCTCAAGTCGGTCATCTCGACATCCGGCGGCGAGGGTGACCATGGCACTGGTGCTGCGTCGGCGTGGGAACAACCCACCACACCTATCTCTGTCCGAGATAGCTCCTCGTTGCGACGACGACGTTCTTCCCAATCGATGCGTTGCGATTCTTCCGCCACTCGGTCTGCTTTCCGCATCTCCTCGAGATCTCGGTCTTCGTCCATTGGGCCCATGGGTGACGGTTCCCTGACAAGCGGTCGTGGTACAGGTGGTGGCGGGGTTCGCGGAGGTGTCGGGGCACGAGCTTTGCTTTTGCCTTTGCCTTTAGACGATGAAGAACCCGCGTCCGGCTCTTCCGAAGGATGAGGCGGCGCCATCTGAATTGACATGGTTGGAGGCGGCGTATACCGACGCGGCGTAGTCTGATGCGACATAGTTTGAGGTGATGTAGCTTGACGCGGCGCAAGTCGAGGAGGAACGCCTTCCGAAATAATCGTCTGTGGCCGCTTGTGCCATTGCTTGAAGCGCGAGGGGAATTCCCCTGTGAGCGGATGGAGACTTTCCTCGAAGTCGAAGCGAGGGCCTATAAGCGATAGACCATCATCCCAGGTCCGTGGCGTAGCTTCTGTGGGCGAAGCGAATGGGGTGGGCGCTATTCCTGCCCTCATAACCTTGAAGTCGAGCTCATCCACGTCGCTGTCGCTAGCGTTCTCCTGATCCTCCTGCCGCTTCCTCTCCTTCGTCCCACGTGAAAGCTTCTCCGCGAAGTGCGAACGATCATCCATAAGCACGGACCGTCCGTCGGGACTCCCAGCTTAAGAAGACCATTATACCGTCAACCGGTCAGTTCGGGAGATGGCGGAACCGCGTCAGCCAGTTGCCCTCGATGGCTTGTCCAAGCGCCACATCCCCGTCCACGCGCGGCCATTGATTGATCGCCGCTCGCCTCGGCTGTACGCCTGCTTGGTACGTGGCCCGGAACCCGCTCATGGCTCTCGCTCGTAACAGAACTAACGACCCAAGACCAGCATACGGAGCACGCGCCTCGGCGCTCTGCTGCTGCTGCTGCTCACGCGTCCTTTGCGCTCGGAATGTAGCTTCCCTCTCACTCCTATCCCGTTCCTCATGCGCGGCTCTCTGCGCCTCGTGCCAGAAAATCGCCGGACGATGGCGGTTGGACGGCGGGGGTCGGGATTAAGCGCCCAGATATTTTGAGGAGCCATCGTCGGCGTGGCATTTTAAGAGTACGGCCAAAACCACCAGTACGGGACACCTCTCCCTGCTAACTATTCCTGTGGTTGAAGCTCGCTAGATGGGGCCGATGTGTCAAAACCGAATCCCACAAACGGCATTGCCGCTGCTCCCCACGATGACATGGTCTGCGCGAACGAAGCTTCCGGCCTAACGAAATTAACCCAGCCCCGAGGAGACAGACGTTCCCAGCGATTGCGTACTTCTGCCATCATACGCACGAACGAAAAGTGGCTCATTATCTCGCCGCGTCACAGGTCTAACTCGCTCATGAGCGCGACCGCGCTTCGTTCTTCGACGAGCTCGTGTCCTTGCCTCACCGGCGCTTACCGGGGTCGCCTGATCCCAAAGGGGCCGACTAGCAACTCCGCTCCTGGTGACAAAGCCAAGACCTCTCTAGATATCCAGAGTATCGCCGCTGAAGCGCCAGGGAGCAGATACGCTCTATCAGGCGTACCCGCCATACGATCAGCGTCGCCGCGGCAGTCGAACACTGTGCAACGAGAAAGCTCGTCTAGTGCTTCGAAGCGGAAGGTCGTCCACAGCCTCGTCGTCGAGTACATAGATTGGTGTGAAAAGCGAGGGTTGTAGTGCGCGCGGAAGTATTGGCGAACTGATACGCTTTGTAGAACGGGGCATGCCGGGTATCCTCCTCCTCATACCCCCGCCAGCGCCTCGTACGGGTGTGGGCCCGCACCTTGCCATGGGCAGACTGCGCGTCCGCCCATCGGAATCCAGTCCCGTGTCATGCCCGTCAGATGCTCACTCTGCCGGACTACGGGAGGCGTCCGAGGATTCGTCCAGAGCGCGGGAAATTCCCGCTCATTGATACGCCTTGCCCTTGCGTGCTCCCCTACAGCGTACGCGACCTCTCGAACCGCTTCGTCCATGAGCGTCACGATGTCCGTGATGGGCTCGCCCTCCTGTACACCGTACTTCGTCGGGATCCAGTCGCCGAGCTCTTTCAACGAGAATGACTCGAGAAGACGTTGTTGGTCGTAACGTGGGGGCGTCGCGTTCGTGTTATGGGCGGGATACGCCGAAGGTACCATTGGTACTATGTCGCTCCTATTAGTATAATGCGACTTAGAAGAAGGTTGTAAGATCCTACGCGAAGAACGTGTGTGACCTTTGATTATGAAGTAGCAGGTGGTAGGAGGTGGTAGTAGGAGGAGGAGGAAAAGTAAGACTTGAGCGCGATCTCACTGAACGCGTCGCGTCCACGAACGCGAACACATGACATCTACAGCAAATGTGCAGGTAATGTCCCAACCGTCGAAAGCCGCGACATTCTTCTGTAACATCTCCCACGCGCGCTCGCGTATGTGCTCTGGTAGCTGCCCAACACCTAGTACTTCCCCCAGCTTCTCCAGGGGAATGACCACAGGATCGGGCCCTTCAGCAGTCTTCGGACCCACTGATCCTGCTCGTTGATGTCTTCGGGCGGAAGATCTGGAGAAATCTCCTCTTGGCCACTCGTCTCCGGTATCTTCTCCTCCTTCCTCGGACTCTCGGACGCGGGTAGTCTGTGGGTTCCTCCTCTCCTTTGCACGCAGCCAGGTTAGCCTCAACCAGTACTCTGACTCGCACAGCGTCCATTAGAAGTCGACGCTTCTCCTCTTCGTCTTTCCCTCCTTGCAGGTACTCCGCGACATCGTGCATCCCTCTCAACGCGTCTCCACGCTTCAGACGCTGCTCTTCCTCCGCGCAGTCGTACACAAAAGTTGTCAAGCCTCTGAAAGTCTTCTCCGAGTTAAATGGGAACACCCATATTTCTCGCCACGTAAGCCTCCAGCTCGAGCTCTAGGAATGTGCCGCTTCTAGCCAACGCAGATACCGGAAGAGAAAGGCAGCTTAGAATGTCGATGTTGCCGTAGGTGAGCTGCATGATACTGATGCGATGTCCCTTCTGAAGTTCGGGCGCCTGATCTCTCATCGCCTTAAACGCATCCTCGCTGATCAACGAAATACTGGCTCCAGAGCCTAGATGCAAGTTCGCATCCAGCCCGTATGATCGTTGCAAGTAGCCCGGTAGGCTAGTACAGAAACGTCCTCCTAGTTGTCATCTCCCAGTCTCCCTACCTCTCTCCTGCCCATTCTCCGCACTCGCGTCGTCGCACTCGACGAGACGGGTTCCTTCTCCCTCGCGCCTTCCTGTTCGACCCGTGCCAATTCACAATAAGCTGACGCCTCTACATTCGATACCTCCCGAGGCGTGTACGTGTTTATTTTGATAGCGGCACCTCGTTCGACTCGGCCGGATTGCAGCTCATCAGCGAGATGGGATCGGAAGGGAGCCAGTTCGGCAGAGGAAGAGCGACGTTATCCTGCTTCACTTCTGGCACCTCTTCGCAGGTAACCCATATAGCGCCAGAGCTAAAACGGAGAATATCTCCTTCACTCCGAGTCTCCTTCCCAACGCTACGTACACCTCCTTCAACAACGGTACGTCCACTACGGCGTCAAGAACCTAACCTGCCGCCTCCTCGCTAAGCAGTGATTCGAGCGCCTCGATGTGTCCACCTTTGTGACGCATGTCTAGAGACGCACGACCGAGAACCCTCGGGAGAGCAGGTGAGACGGGTGTCGCGAAGGTAAACGTTCTAGCTGCGCCCAGCTAGAGGAGGATTGACACCAGCGAGGGGTAGCGCTAGGAAATTGACCCCTGTTGCGTGCGATGGAGTAAGGCGAGTAAGCATGCGTTGTCGAGAGTCCAACGAGAGTCTTAAGCGTTCGGTGAATACACCGTTCGCGTAGTGTAGAATCAAGAGATGGATATAATGATGTACAAGTAGTAGAGCAAGCGAGAAAGATAAGAGGCAGCAGACGAGTCTAATGAACTGAGAGAAACGAGACGAGAGCGGAACGGCTAGTAAGTGATCATGATAGTAAGTGGGTAAAAGTCCATCCGCCTTCTTTCCGTCTCAGGCCGTTCGGCCCTTGCCGAGAACGGACTCCGGTCCGGCCCCCCCGAACCGTCACAAAGCCCTCTTCGTTGAGCTCATCGCGGTCCCTCTGAACATCGTCCGCATCGTAAATTTCATCCTCCGCCTTGCGCTTCGCGTTCGGGCCACGTGGTTTCTCTTCCCCAAACTCTCCATCGTGCTTCAACGCGCGCCCAGCTCCGTCCCGAGACCTCGGGCGGTCTTGCGCGCGACCCGCGCACTGCGAGGTGCAGCGTCCTCTTCGGATATGTCGATCACCTCCTGAGCAGTGGACACATCGTCGCCTGCCTGAATCGCACCCGCGTCCGTGTCGATAGCCTCGGTCCGTGTCGGAAGGAAGTCGTCGCATGCCGGCGGAGGCGCTGTTGTCGTCGATCATCTTCGTGTACGAGTTATCTACGAGCGCTCCCAGAGCTGTGTCTCTATTGTACATGTTAGTGTAGCACGGTGTAACATATAGAGTTAATAAACGTACCCGAGCCAAAGGCTTCTTGGTCGCGCCCCGGGTCGGAGCCTGAACACCTATTGTAGTTCCTTAGCTACGATCGTGAGGTATACTAGTTACGGGCACCGAGCTCAACATCCACAGCTCCCTCTGCAGCCGGAGACGCAGCACCCGTGGTATCGTTCTCTTCCGGCGCAGCTATAAAGTGTCCACCGGGCTGGCTATAAAGACAACCTCCGCCACGTACCATCGCGTACCAGCGCTGGGCCGGTATCTGCCTCAATGAGCTCTGAATGCAGGTTAACTACGTTACAGCCCGATAAACCAATTCATACACTTACCTTGCGGCGCTGCGAGAGGCTCATAGTACACCAGCGCCGGCAATGTTTGGTCAGGTATGGTCCTATGTCTTCAGAATACAAGAGCACTTACCCGAAGGCGTGGAGACAGCCCTGTTAACGACCATTGGAGCAGTCATGCATCCCTCCTCTAACCAGCGTAGAAGTTAGGAGATTGAAAATTGAGCCCACGCGAGCCCTTGACGTTTGTGTTCTCCCTATCGGCGCCGCTGGTCATGTTTGCCTCGGCCTCGGCCACAGCGAGGTCCGCTTGAGTGAATGCGAGTCTCGCCTGCCGTAGCGCATCGAGATCGCTCTCAGCCTCCGCCACAGCGAGGTCCGCTTGAGCAAATGCGAGTTGAGCCCGAAGTAGTCTGTTGGGTTCAACCTCGGCCATGTCCAGTTCCGCCTGAGCAACGGTGCGCCTCAATCGCAACCGTTTAGTGCCCATGAAGCAGCAATCCCACGAGGCCCAGTTTAGGAGCCTACGCACGATCTGCTCATATCAGATGCTCGCCGCAAAGTTATTGGTGGCGATGATCCTCGTACGCGTGCGAGTTCAAGTTCAAGCCGTCTTGGAACATTATGATACAGGGAGAGGCAAGTCATCGCGCGTCCGTGGGTGATGTCCATTGAGCGTATCTACACCAGACGATCGGAAGCACACATTGCGTATTCCTAGCCCTCGCGCGGCGCGTCTGCTCCACTGTAGCCGCTCGTCAGGAAACACTTCTAGTGTATACTATTTCCAACACGCACCTCATCCAAGTTGCAGCGATCTAACTCGATCACTCTAGCGCCTTCGCGATATCCTCCCTGACCATGACAGCTGTGTCCTGAACCTATCTCGACATCGCGCGCCATAATGAACCCATCCTGACCACAGCATACTATGCCGTTCCAGAGGTAGAGCAACAGAGAAAGCAATTGATTGCTCTAAGCCTGAGATTTAACATGATTTCTAGCCATCGGAACGTGGTAGATGAGCGTTCCTTACAGAAGTCGCCGTGTGCCGTGCACAGCCATGATGCATGATGAGCGCCAGGTTCTGCGCCACAATCTCTTGGCCCTTTCACCTTCTCTCCGTCTTCCGTCCGTTCTGTCTTCCGGCCGTCTCGCTCATTTTAATTCTGTTGCTGTCTCGCTTCTTCTCAACGCCTTATGATGACTATCAGGATACGCTCACGTACACCATACCTGTCGGGTGAACGCACACCCACTACTCACGCCTGGTGCGCTCGCCGCTTATGGCTGCCCGTCAATATCCCTTACGCTCGCTCGTTCTCCATCTTGGACCATCTCCGAGTCATTCTTCCCCTTCCTCACGCCTTCTTCAATTCTTCCGACAAAGCTACCTTATGTACGATTCTCTGTGCGCTAGGGTCCTCGGCCTAGTTCTGTGCGCTTTCCGCTGGACTTTAACACAAGGTCATCTTGACCGCTCTTCCCCCGTTTACTTCGAACTCCACTCTGCCCTCGCACGCTCGTTCCGCTCCGGGCTGGTAATCAAGTTGGTGACTTCCCATTTCAACAAAAGACAATCGAGAGCTGGCCGCACTCGCTCCCTCGTAGACCGGTACGCGTCAATAGCGCGTACACAACCGACTCGTTGACGCCCCACCGCATTCCATCGCTCGCAGACTTCCTAAAGGAACCTACCTGCATCTGGGACGCCTCCGCAAGGATCGTATACATGATGCGTTGTTGTGATGTCGGTAACGGCGTTAATTTCTGCAGCATTCTTTCACGCCCGTAGTTATCATCAGACAGGGGTGCTCAGCCAGACGCATTGCGCACAGCACCATACCCGGGCCTCGTTTCGCGTTCAACCACACAGAATCAGATCTGTGAAGATTTCGGTGGCGAGTAGTACAGGATGAGCGCGCATACTAAGTCGCCGCCTACTCCTCTCATATGACACTACAATGCCTCGTTGCTTCATTAGCGCATTACGAGTCCGCCCCGCACACTGCCAACGATCATCGAGAACGATATCAAGAGCAACGGTAACATATACGGAATCAATTACAACACTACGGGCTTGAGAAAGTATGTATTCCGAACTTGAACGCTTTATTCCTTCCCGTGAGCCAATGCTCTGTATGCAGCTAGGACTGTGCGCGCATCGTTAAGGACCTCGCGATCTGGCCTACTCCATCAGATGCATTTCAGGAGCGGTCAGCCTTCCCGCCGCCTGTTGGTGCCTCAACGTTGCTGGGGTGCGCTTGCCGCGCCTGCGCCTGCCATGCCACCGGCCGATGCCTTGGTGATGCCGCCTCCGATAGGATTTCAGTGCGTTGTACCGTGTTGCTGGCATGCATGGTATCGACGACGATGCCGGGCAGAATGAGACTGCTTTGGGGATTAGACTCTAGTACCACTCTGTCAATTTGTTCACATGTAGCCGTGGCACAAGCTCTCGACACCGTCTGCTCACTCGCCGGCTCGACGCAGCTTGGTTTGATTACAGTACACAATGTTACAGAAATACATACAGTTGACGACCACCATGTCTTCTGATTTGTTCTCTGACTTTCAGCCTCGGGCGAGCGGTAAAGAATTCAATGTCGAGACAACGGACGATAGAGTCTGCGGCGAAATGTCTGTGTGAAACATGTAGTACCGGGTCAATCGGCCACGGCTCGGCGGCCCCGAATTCCGCAGATCGCTTTCTGACTGCACTCCAACCTCGTTGCCTCCGGAAGCAACGCGCAAGGCGGTGTTTTTGGGGAACGACCGGCTTGCAGTTCATCGACTCCTTCACGAGTCTTCCTGTCCCACAGCCAATCACAGGCTCGAATCTCATTTCAGAAAGCAATGCGCGTACACCCAAAACAAACAAGCTCTTAGGAAGTCGTGGTACGGATACACGAGTAGTGCCGTCAGTCCGTAGTCTGGTAGCGTCTGGTAACCGCATCCCGCAACCACGCGCGTGCAAGCCATTCATCGGCGGCACGGAATCCTTCTTTGATAGCATTGGGAAACTTATCAGTCGACTCGTGCGCGGTGTCACTGCAAACTTAGTTAGCAAGACGAATAGACCACCTTGGAGATGAACATACACGTTATGGATGATGCCGCGTTGACGGCCACTAAGAACGGCGAACACTTTCCAGCCGCCCCGAGGCCGGCTACCGCGAAGGACCCGCCATTCAGCAGGAAGAGCTTGTGCGTCTGCAACGCCAAGAGCTTGAAGCTCCGCTTCCATAGCGGTGATTGATAGAGTGACTGGAGGGGCAGATGCCTGAGGGCGAGTAGGCGAGCTCGGGCTGCCGGGCAAGGTCGAGGACGTGATGGTTGAGACTTCAGACGTCGCACTATATACGTCCGAGCGCCAGGAATTAATGGATGACGTGCATGCATGCTGGGCACAACGTGTCGTTGCTGTACTGCCTTCAAGTTGAACCGAGATGTGCGGAGGCGCGTGCTCATGTACGTCTAACGGAGATGCAATGAGCCTCATGCAACACATGCGGCAACTCACACGTACTAAAGATCTTTGGGGGATGATGGGCTGGGCTGGCGTGAGTTTGATGAACAAGAAGAGGAGGAAATGAACTTACGCGCGGCAACCGCACTGAGTTGACGAGCATCAGGCGGCGACTCCTTGAACCCTAGAGCGCGCAGTGACTCCAGGACGGCCTCAGGCGATGAAGCAGCCAGAACGGCCTCCGCTTCTTCGTAAGTATCGTACCGTTTTGGACTAGGACGTATGCATAGCGCATCGAGTAAGGGTTTGATGCTTCCCCTGGCGGACAAGATCAGTAACTGCTCGTTCACTTGAAAACGGTCCTATTATCGAACCAGTCTGTATATACGCCGCGGATAGGCTCCTTCTCCACCGGATAATATGATCGCACCCCTGGGATGTGACACTTGGTGAGCGAGCGACGCAGCTCTACACTTGTTGTCAGTAAAGAGCAAGAGCAAGAGTCTCAATGCAGAGTCACCTACTTTCCTGCAGAGCTCAATTCTCTATCATAATGTCAGACATTCGCGCTCTGATGTTGAAGGTGATGGACAAGAGCAAGTCGCGGACGGTGTGGGCTCGCCGGCTACAGCAGCATCAAGCTCCCATCGGAAATAACCGATATGAACAGCACCGCTCAAGCTCAAACTGGGGTCCAGGCGTCCTTGATTCTCGCTTAGAGACAGGCTGCTCTTGCTTACTGCGTTCGTCCTCAGAGCCCTCGTTGTCTGCGACTTCTGTCTTCACACTCGACATCCAACCTTCACACTCGACACCCAACAAAAACAGAGCATGTATGGGCAGCCCTTTACATCACAATAGTAAGCCGGTATTCATATTCAGAAGCGGACGACGTCAGACTCACCATATTTCTAGCGCGTGTACGTTTGGTGCGACAAGTGTGCGTTGTCAAGAAGCGTTGACCCGGCAAGCCAAAGCAGCGCGCGAGGCAAGCTAGCTTGGACAACTTGCTGAAAGGTGTCGTTCACGAGAAGAAAGCTACGCAGCGAAAGAGTATCGATGACCAGGCCTAGACGAAGGAGAAGTAATCTGTGAAGGACGAGGAAACTGGAGTCTCAAAAATCGTGTTAACGCCGGTTGTTTAAAACATCTCCGCACACCTGGCCACAAGAAACCTGCACACATCGAATTCAGCAAGGAAATTTTTCGCGAAACACTTTTGCGGAGGAGTCTGACGAGGCCCGCGAGGCCATTGAGGAGAAGTGCTGGGGGCGACTTGGATTCGAACGTTGGATGACCCCAACGCCGA
Source organism: Peniophora sp. CONT (assembly GCA_001632445.1). NCBI lineage: Eukaryota > Fungi > Basidiomycota > Agaricomycetes > Russulales > Peniophoraceae > Peniophora > Peniophora sp. CONT. The sequence continues at coordinate 11,321 of KV424821.1, read as the reverse complement.
CGGCCGACGGAGAGAATCCTGAGCGAAGCGCATTGTGACTATCAGGGTGTATGTGAATATGTATGTCGTCATTTGACCGTGTACCGACTGTTGTTCGAAAAAAAACATTCATCCCTTGTGCTGCGAAGCGGTGCTGTCAAATCTCTCAAGCCTGACGGGAGTGTTGTGGTCACTCATGAGCGGCGGGCCCAATCCCAACAAGAACGGTAAGTGTCCTGCCTTTCGACGTACGCATAAGTGTCCAGCGTCTTGTATCAGCCGACGCAAAAGACAGCTTACGCGTTAAACTAGCTATCATATCACACCAGCCGCTCTAAAGGTGGAATTTCGGTTCATAGTTTTTCGACTTGGAGAAGGAGATTATTGAACGACGCTTGAAGACCTCCCTGTTTGGTCTATTCCGTAAGTACCAATTCAACATCTGTGCATCGCTCGGACTGACCATTAGAAGCCCCCAGTGAGCACGCACGCACGTCGTCGACTCCCGTGGAATCGAGCGCAGGTGGCCTGGCCCCGTTGCGTGACGCCAGGACTGGAGCGACAGCTCATGCACCGAACGATGCCATCCGTCCGCCAGAGTGGTCAGCATTATATTCGTCGGATGAGAACGCTCGGCGCTCAACCTACCGGCGAGGCATGTCTCCCGCACTAGACATCGAATGGTACCCAGGACCTCGTTGTCTTCAGACGATGAAGACGATCCTTACAGCATACCCGGGTATCCCGAGGTAGCGCCCACTGGCGAACGTACATCAGATACCGAGCGCTGACGGGCGCATAACATAGAGCGAAACGCGAGCCATATCGTGGAACTAAATAAAAGCGAGATGGCGCGTCCCGCTTCGGCTTCCATGCTCTGCTCAACGTGTCACCTCTCTCCAGCACTCTTAGTGTGACCACCACGAGCGCGCAAAGCAAGAGGGTTGTCGAACGTCTCCCGAGGACTTGCCATGATCGTGGGATTGTTTCTCCGCATCGGATAAAGGGAGCCGCTCTCAATCCCGGCCAGGCGTTGCACTCTTTCGTCAGCTCGTCGATGTTTGTGAGGCGCACGAGGAGCAATTCGGTTCCAGGATTGGTACGGCGAGTATCCTTTTTTTATCTCAAACGTTACGGTACTGATGGAGATGTAGGTCGGCAAGTACTACGTCTTGAATCTATTGCCCAGCGGCCGGATGAATACGAGATATGGACGCATGGCCAAAAACGCGACTATGAGAACTGTCCGGAGTCCGAACATGCCGGACAGCTCGCTGCCTCAATGCATGACTAGTACATCTCCCTTTGATCCAGTGCCCGCTGGCAGAAGAACGAGTGGGGCGATGGGTAGCTGCAAGTTGCCCGCCCCGAGGTCGTGTCAGGTATGCAATGGGACGGCATGCGCCGTTACAGATGCAACGCGTACGGTATCATGCAAATCTTACTTCGTGTCGCCTGGTGGAGACACGATGTACACATGGACATCGTGGACGGCTTAATACGGGCAACTGTGACGGGCACGGCGGCGACTTTGGAGGGTGTACCCGACGAGCTGCTGGAGAAGGGGAAGCGAGAAGCTAGCGAGAAGCCCGCGTCGAAGTGCGTCGGACGTATTGTGCTTTACTTTTGTTTCGTTTGCTGACGATTAATAGGGTGAAGAAGACTGGTTAAAGCACGGACCATATTTTATACCTGCACATACCGCTCGCGACAATCGTATACGCTCAACCATCTCGCACCGATTGCTATGAATCACGATCACTCTATATGCTGCTCCTTCCCATGTCGTTGGTGACCTTCAAGACTATCACTTCGTGTCAAGCGCGTACTTCGGATTCGTAACCTAGTGGATGATGTCGCCATCGCGCTTTGATGCCTTGACTTTGCTTTACTTCGATCTAATGACTGTTTGTGCTCTTGGTATTGCTTCCTGGTATGCGCTTTAAGATCCAATACAGGCTACAGCTCCTTTGCATGCTACCTCGCGCATCTTCCAGTCATGGTATGGGCATTTCTATTGCTATCTCACGCAGATGCGACGAATTCATGGACGACCGTTACGCCATTCCGCGCAGGTGCGGAGGATTGCGTGGGTAACACTGTCCCTATGTTACGTAGGCGCAGCAAACCGCCTAGCTAATTCTATTGCTATCTCGCCTCAGATGCGGAAGGCTGCATGGTAAATGCTACTGCTGTTTTGCGCAGGTGCGGAGGATCACATGAGCTATTACTGAAGGTGCAGGCGATATCGAGGACGAGGAGTCCGATTTGCACGACGACGAGGGCGGGTTTCTGTTGGGTTATACCCTCCTTCGCTTACAATCTCGATGATTCTGGCGTACGTTGTCCACATTTACTCAAACAGCAAGGATCTCAATCGCCTTTGCAGTATGTATCGGATTCTTCTATCAGTGAACAGCCTGTCCTCCCGCCATCTGAACTGGATCTCGGTCTCGATCCTGATGCAGGACAGTCTGACAGCGACGACGAGGCTTACCGGTATCTTCCAGAAGAACAATAACGGTCTTCGTCGCGTGCTGCTCATCCGGCACCATAACCGCCACCATCACCAGCACCAGCACAGTCGCAGCAGTGGCTGCCTCCACCGCCGCCTTCGCCGTTATCAGTTACTGAAGCAGTTCGTCCCGTTTACGATGTGTTCCCTCTGGCTGAACATGTCCCTCGGTTGCCTCTACCGCCAGATCTTCCTGATTACGCCCGTAAAATCGAGTGGTCTCTGCTCTTTGCGGATGGTATCATCAATAGTGTAATTGAGAGCCAACCATAAGTCAAACCACGCGAGAGACAAAGAGACAACATGATTGGCTGCCAGCTCGCAGGCAGCCGCGGCACGCGAGACTGATGTCATTCTAGGGTTACGCGTTCAGCGAACGCCGAGCGCACGACTTTCAGGCTTGCTTTGAACGACCATTTGGCTCTACCTATTCCTGGAAATATCATATCGTGTACTCGGCTTTGCGCGCGTACTTGCGGGAGATTCGAGAGATGGTCTACGAGAGGTACCTGTGGAATCATGGCCGCGCACGCGTGCGGTTGCGCTCGCGCGTCTTCGTTCTCAGTGGCCCTTGATGCAGCACTGGAGCCACGAGAATGTACCGCTTCCCGTACTCATGCGCGGTCTACTAGGGCAAGACATCCGGAATAGGATGCTAATACAGCCGCACGAGCATAGTGCAATGGTGGATGCTACGTGCGACGCGTCTCACCTGCTTTCAGAGAGGCAACGACCACTGAGACTTTGATACTAGGTACTGGGATCGGACTTGAGAGAGTGTTCAGTAACGCGCACGCGGTAGAGACTGGTATGGACACGCGAGACGTGAGCGGGTAGAATCATAATCATCGTGCGTTATTCCACCGCATAAGTGTCCATGCTCCAGTGCCCATGGATGGGCTCATGTACGCGAACCAATCGTATAGCGCTGTCGTCTGTTTCATTGGTTACTAACTCCAATGTATAGAGCTAGATGTTACGGGCGTCGTCACGAAGGACTGAGCGGTGGTTGGCATAGAGTGGCGCCATCGGGGTCTACTTATCGTACGAGGAGAAGGGGCTAAGTAAAGGTACCCACGGGTCGTGATGCATGCGCGGGAGGATGGTGAACTGCAGTAAGAGAGGGAAAGGAGAGAGGGCGGGTTTGGCCTCATGAAGGTTCGGGAGACGCTTGGTACGAACATTTGAGTTGGGCAAGAGTTGACGATAAGCACGGAGAAGGGAAGAACGCGAGGGAGGATAGAGTACGAAGGGCCACGGATACAGGGAGCAGGATGGCGAGGATGGAGGTGTGACACTGGAGACGACTATTTGAAATGCAGGCGAAGTAGGGGGAAAGTAGGAACCAGCGCCCACGTGGATAGGACGGGAAGGCTGCCGAGATGGCTGGCGGTCGGCGAGAATGCCACAGGCAAGTCGCACAAGCGCTTCACGGGGCATGAATGGAAGTGCTTGAACTAATTCGCCAGATCCCCGGCTGGCGACACTACGTACGTGTGAGTCTGGAGAGCCCTGCGCTCAACAGGACGAATACCCCAGTGTCTTCAGTGAGACTTCGCCAAAATGATCAAGGAGGGCTTACTAAATTCAAGTTTGTGTAGATGCCGGGCACGCTGCGCGAATACGGCAGCCGAGCGAAGCGAGGCTGACGGATGAACGCCAACACAGTGAAAGACCAAGTATGATAACCATTGAATTGAAGTTTCCGAGTTGTACCAGGGACGAGGTCCTACATACAACTTATGCTTCCCCCGTGCGGAGCACGGGTACCGACTAGTTCAAACTAAACTCGAGAACAGTCGCATGTCTGAGGACACCCAAGCTCGAGAGTGCCGATGCCCAGCTATCTCTCGATTGCTTCTACTGATGGGTCGGATCACATGTATACCGACGTTCGCTCTGCTATCATGAGGCGCTTTCCCGAGTGCAATATGCTCTCACACTATCAGGTCGGAAAGCGTACCAAGGATATGAGTGGTGTCGTCGAGATCTTCGACGACAGTTGTATCAACTCGTGCCACGCCTTTTCTGGGTTCCTTCGTGATAGGTTCTATGACAAATGCTAGATCTGTGGCGAGCGCTGATGGGATATTAGAGATGGCAAGCTGTACCCTCGTTCACAGAGCGTAACCGTACTTCTCGGACCCCAAATCGTCGCTCGACGTCTTCATCCCGACTAGGCTCGTGCCTTGCGCCACCAAGCTGAGCGGTCTACGAAACTTGCTGACAACTGGGACTACGACCATCACTGAGATTGATAGCTGCGACATGGGCTGAGCTCTCCTTCAGCTCATTCGGACTGGCGAGATCAAGCCAACTGATACCATTCTATTCTGGTCCATTGACGGTACCCCGCTGTATGACAGCAAGGCCTCCGATTGCTGGATCTCTATCTGGGTTTTACTCAGTGTCTCCGAAAATGTGCATTACTTGAAACAGTACGTTCTGCTGAGTGGCACGATACCCGGCCCCGGAATCACTCGCGTGGGAATTCGCTTGTTTTGGCAGACGCGGCGCGCGGTAGACTTACGCGCACATGTACCGTCTACGATCTCAACCACCACGACCTCAGCCTTACTTCGCTTTCACTGTGCGTGTGCTTTCCTCGGTGCGTACTCGGTTCTGGTCAAGTTGCATCTCAACTCACATCTGCTCATAGTAGTCGTGTCTATCTCTTCGCGACAACTAGCTGGTTTCGCGGTACACGGCCTCTCCCTGGTATTCTATCTCCTTCAGTGCAGTACGGCGCGTACCTTCGGGAAAGTGCTCCCCAAGGCGCATCCCGTACGAGCTCGAGATTGGCTTCGTCGACCGGCACCTACTCATGGTCTCCACCGTGCGGACCGACGCGCGCAACACGGCGCCCAATCCTCTGACTGCACCGAAGCGCCAGCTGCCAAAATTTAAGAAGACCCCCGCGCTCCCCGCCCATGCGCCTGCCACATCCCAAGCGGCGCCCCAACCAACGGCTTCTTCGTCGTGTTCGCTCCAACATTCCATGCCAAAGAAGGCGGCACCGCCTGATCTCACAGTGGCCGTCGAGTGGGAGCAAGGCACCGGACTGCTGGGTTTTTGTACGACCTACCGCCCGCCCGACTCCCGTCCCGGAATCGAGAAGAATGTTAGCTTCGGCCGCGACGGTCTCTGGGCCTGGCACGAGTATACACGCCAACCTCAACTGCTTGACCATACCGCGGCGTTCACGCCGTGGATCAAGATCCCAACGGCGGACGAAGCTAGGAACAGCCTCAGCTATGGGCGCGCCGCTATGCGAGATGTCTCCGCCGACCCAGAACCGATTCAAGAGGGACAAGACGCCGCCGTCGATCTCAAATCAATCAAGGGGGGGGAGAAGTTCAAGCGAGGCATGGGGAGCGTCAACGGCATGTACAGGACGACTGATGCACTACATCTGGAGCTGGAGACGCGTTACAAGGCGCTGCAGAACGAGTGCCATCGTGCTACGTTTCTCTTTCGACGTGCTGCCAGCACGAAGATGGGATGTCTCGACAGCGGGAGTGTTGTACGCCGCATCATCAGTGACCTCCGAGAGCCTACACGAGAGCTATTGGATCTCGCGCACACCTGTGCGTTGCTGCGATGGGGCTGTCTTGGGACTTTCCAAGACTTCGACATATGCTGGACGGCGCATCAACGCGCCTCTGCGGTCGTACAGGCGTATATCGACTTCATCGGCTCTCTCCTGCCCGAAGGATCTGCGCCTTCCCTTGCGCACCAAACGGCGCTGACTCCTAAAACCTCTCGGCGTGGAGTTGTTCTTGCAGACAAGGACATTGATACATACCTCATGTTCTTCAAGCGTCATGAGATCCCGGTGTGGGCGTATGTCGCGCTCGATCAGTTCGACATCCCCAAGGATGCGCTCGGGCCTGCAGACGCTTCTCGATGTGACGTCTCGGACTGCAATTACTTGAGCAAGTAATTCCTATCTCTTCGTTTGTTCTCTTAGCTGATATCTTCACTAGGGGGTTACAGTCAGAAGGAGTTACCGATTCGATGGTACCCTCCTCCGGCTGTTGCATGGTCTCTGCTCGAGGCTACGGCGCGCGGCTACCTGCCGCGCCCAGACGAAGAAACCTTCGAACGCGGAGACCAGGCAACGAGTAAAAAGCGGAAGAACGCAAATATCGAGAAGGGCAAGTAGCTTCATCTTGCGCGAGTTTGTGCTCTACTGACAAGTCGACTCGCAGATCAAAAGCGGCAGCGCGTTGCCCTCGACAATAAACTCGCAAAGGTTCAGCGCGAGTTCGGCAACCTCGGTACATCCCTCGAACGGTACCAACAGTTGAGAGTACGCTCCCCCGCCGCTCGGAGCTACTACGCCAATAGGGCGAAACCACGCCCATCGTATGCGCCCGTCATCCTCTCCGAATATGCTGCCGCCGAGCACGAAGCTGGCAGGTACATCGATCTCCTCGCCACTCCACTCCAGCACATCCTCGACGAGAATGATCCCGGGTTTTTCATGGCCGTGAAGGTCGACCCTACTAAGCTTCAGAAGGTGGTTGCCGAACAGCTCGAGCAGCGCGCAATCAGGTCGTTCATCCCTCCTTTGCACGTCTTCACCGGGGCAAAGTCGTGGGATAAGACGATCTCCATGGTTGTCGCAACGGTGCGCATGCTGCCGTTACTCCTCGCACGCGTGAAGCTCGCCCGCACCGATCCCCATGTCGTACGTCTCCGCCCGAAGGACTGGAAGGCTATCCTGACGAGAGAGTACTGGTATCAGCATTGGATGGATGAGCAGAGGATCCAGCACATCACGAAGACACTTCAGATGCGTACGCTGGCGGGCGAAGAGTTCGACGAGGTGCAGGAGAGGCTGAAGATGAAGGATGTGAAAATACAGTTCGAGCACTACGACTACGACGTCTTCTGGAAGTATGGCAGCCGTCTCGTCTTTGGCGAAGCCGAATCCAACCGCCTGAAGTCCACCGCAGACGCGCAACCCGAGTTCGGCGAACTCCTGTGCGGCTGCAAGCCGACTTACGAACTCTTGCACAAGGATCCTGACCTCGTCTTCGGCCTGCTCACCTGGTTCAACCAGCTTCGGCTTGCGCACTGGCTCGCGGACCTCGTCCCCAGCGCGCTAGACAAAGAAGGCATTCCGGGCGGTGTGGACTCGTACGACGCCCAGTGCACGCCCGACTTCACCGATGAATTTGAGGTGCAGAAGCCCACTGTAGCTCTCATCCAGAGCGTCGTCATGCACAAGCAGTTTGTACACGAGGACTGCTTCCCAGAAGGCTCGTCAGAGGAGCTCGACGACCACGCCTGGCTCAAGTCCTTCAGCATGATTCTCACTCGCGCGGACTACGTCGACGTTGTTGATCAGTACATGGCGGGACCCAAGGGCTGGATTCCGGCGAGTTGCCTGCGCGAAAATGATTTCTGCGCGCTCAACGAGAGGGAATGTTTGAAGGTAGAGGAGCACCTCTACCTCCGTTACTTTCTAACATCATTCGCGGCCAAGCAATGGCCAGTCGAAATGCACTTCCTGCCAACAGCCAGCACACTTCGGTGTTCCAACTGCCGCACTGCACGTCAGCCGCAGAATGCTGGGCAGGGCGTCCCGTCGCCTGTGGCCACTGGAATGGCCGCCCTGTTCCAGAACGACGATGCCGCTGGATGCCTCTACGACGAAGGCTGCTCAGGCGAGGACCTTGAACGCGAGGGATATCCTGATTAATCAGTACACGCATCGTCTCTTGATTTCCTTTGACTTTACCTTGCTGTCTGTGGGTGACAGGTCGGAGGTCGGACCGGGAGGCCGTGGGAGGACTCTCGGCAAAGACCGACCGGCTTGGAGCGGGAAACGGAGGGGACGGACCTTTCATCATCTTACCATCATCATCGGCAGTACATTGGCAGTACTTGTCTCGTTCTCGATCTCGCCAAACTCTTTAAACTCGTCAGCCTCGTATTCTAGTTGCTCTCGTTCTATCTGTACACTAAATATATTCATTGGCTTTCTTTACTCTGCGCGAACGGTGTTTTCACCCCACACCCACTATTACGCTCGCTACGCGCCGCGCAACGGTCAACATCGGACCACCATCATCTCAACCTCGATGTCCGCACACCTCGGTCCGCCTGGGTTTCTCAAATGAGTAGTGCTACCGGCTGGAGCAGTTTATACTGCTCGAGGAGCTGTCTCACCTCTATTGAGAAACCTCTTGACCGATGCATTGCCACGCTGCAGACACCCACTCTCGCAAGTTCGGCTCTTCACCAACAGCATCTGGAACCCCTCGTCTGGCCGCTTAAACTCTGGATTAACGTGCTACTCGACCCCTTGGAGCCTTGGAGCGACTGACTGGCCCGGTTCTTTGGGTCGCTGGTCCGCTTCCGTCGTTCCAGGTCCGTGTCTACTTTACCCAGGGCGTCAACGATACTGACTAGGAATCAGATCGGTACACAAACCTCCCCAGGAATCCCCCTCTACCGCCACGACTCCATCCACCCACAACGGCCGCATCCACGTACGTCTCGACGTGACGGTGCCTCCACAACGGTGTTTTCACCCAAATCCCGCTTCGCACGCTATCACGCTCGCTACCCGTAGCGTTGCCTATCACTCGTTATTTCAAAGGAGACTTTCTCCTCTCTGGACTATCGTACCCAAGCCCTGGTCGGCTATCGGAGTTAGCTGGTTCTTTCACCTTCGCGACGCCCGTCTCGCCTACTCTCCCGAGAGTTCTCGGTCGGACGTCTTTTGGACGGGCAATACCAAGGCGGACACATTCCGAGCCTTTGGTTTTGGTTGGCTGTATGATACGGCACTGCATCCTATTGGCAGTATTCTACTGTACAGGAATTTGATCCGAGGTCGGGCAACCTCGAAAGAGTACCTCCCACGTGGTACCCATATATCTCGGAACCCGCAGAGCTTTCTCCGCGCGAGTCCCTACGAGTTGCTCCTGCGTCAATGTTGTCTTCGTACATCGGCGCTCCTCCCGTTTCGTGCACTCGACGAGAGGCAGGATGGGTGATGAGGGCTTTCCCTCTGGACCGTTGCAGTCGTCATCCGCGTTCAGCGAGGAACTTTTGAGTTCTCCTCATCACGATTCGCGAAGCTCGGGGCAGGCGACAGAGCAACTCACGATGGCGACTAGCTTTGCCGTGGACGCGCCGCTTGAGCAATCCCCAAGCTCTGGACAACTTGGAACCTGTCCTGTCTCAAACGCTCAGCTTGGAGCAGGTCGACGCCTTTGGAGTTCTCGCGAAGACGCTTACAAAGGGAGTTCCCTCGCTGCATTTTCTCGATGCTTAAGGTCTTTCAACATGGCTGCTTAGCCATCGAAGGAGCTATAGTGCTTCATCCCTTCCCTGTATCCGCCAAGGTCGCTCCGGCTCCGACGACAGTGAACACTGTCGGCCAAGCGCGTAGGAGTACATCGGAATTGGAACCGGGATGAGAGTCGAGAAGCAGTGGACGTGCTGAACAGAGGCGCTAATTGGGAAGACGTATGGGGTCATAGATGGCTTGGGCGAAGCGGGCCTGAGCTTGTACGAGCAGAGGCGGGCTAGCGAATTCGCGAACCCACCGCCTGGTCTAAACGTCACGGCTTGAGGATGAATTCATTGCGGGTTACCAACAGGAGAAGACTCCTCAAGCGGTCTTGTTGAGAGCAGTGAAGCCGCAGGACGAGTGGCATCCGTCGCACAGGTATTCCCTAGACGACGACGACGGCTGGGTGGGTTCAACTCTCGGGTGTCGGCGAACTTCGTGGATCCCGAACGTCGGAGGCGTTAAATGGAACCGGACGAGAACGACCCCTTCAGCTTATGCACGGGCATGAGCAACACGCACTACAAACAATGCGCTCCAGACTCTGCAGGCGCATTTGGCGCGGATATGGATGAGCGCGCGCGTCTATGGTCGCAACGTCCTGCCTGCGCGTGCGAGCAAGAGTCTGCCAAGACTCACGCGGAACATCTTTACCGACTGCGTGCTCATCATCCTGAGCGTCGCAGCCGTCGTCTCGCTCGTCCTCGACTTCGTATGGGAGTCGGGCTTCGAACCCGCGCGCGATCCCCAACCGCCGGTATGTCTGATGTCATCCCGCGCCCTCATGCCGTCTAAACCGTATATCACGTGTATCTGATTTCTTCCTCTGTCTGTTTTAGGCCGACTGGGTCGAGGGTACTGCGGTCATCATTGCCGTTATGGCCATTGTACTCGCGGGCGGTCTCAAGGGTTGGCAGGAGGGCGCCAGTTCCAGGTTTCGAACGCGAAGAAGGCACACCGCGCAGTTAAGGTGTGTTTTCACTACCTACACCTTCCTTGCTCCTCCGATCTTTCTATACGCTCAGTCTTAATGGGACAAGTCAAACTGACGCACGTTTCTCTTTAGGCCATTCGATGTTACGAACTCTCCCCATTCCCACGCTTCTGTGACTATATATGTACTTGTGACTACTCGACTATATTCCTTTCATCATTTGATACGCTCCTTATATCTCTTTTACCTTGATACTAACCATACGCCTTACGATCTGTCTTTTCGACTCTGCATTGATCACATCAATGTTCTACTCATGTGACCGCGTCTTGAGGGCCCTTCTAGATACTCGGAGTCTCGGACTATCCTTACTATTGCTTGCTTACATTTCGACCGGAGTTCCGCTCGCTTACTGTTCGCCTTGACTCACAGTGCTCGCTTCATTGGCTGCTCTCTAGAATCGACCCACTTTGCGCATCGGACCGTTTCCCTTTATTCCCGTGACTCATCTGTATATAAGCCTCGCCTGCATGTACCTAGCACGCCAGAATCTACGTGGTTTACTCTCCTAGTCCGAACCG
>KV424820.1:0-30207 GCA_001632445.1 Peniophora sp. CONT | reverse complement strand
AAAGTCGCGAGATAGAAAGTCCCGAGATAGAAAGTCGCTGAGGTAGAAACTCCTGAGGAGATTGCCGAGGTAGGAAGTCCGGAGATGATCGATGAACGTTTGAACCCCAGTGAGAACGGCGGATTGAAAACCGCGCCAAGAGCAAAGTCTTCAACCGAACCGTTCCGACCTGCTACAATGCTGCGGTATTAGGCAGGCTCGAGCGGGGTCCAGCAGTCTGCCATCGTCAATCGGGTCAATGTCCAGCAGTCTATTAGTTCGGCGGCAGCGATACTGGTTATTTCGATATTCCATCCTCCATCTTATATACTGGGTTTAAATGTCACACAAAACATAGAACAATTGCAAATAAAATCACATCATCTCCGAATGTACTATACAGTTCTACAATCAACTAAACAAACCAAAATCTAAAAGCTACAAGTATACGTGACTATTGCAAGAGATAGCAAGTAGGTACAGTCGTAAAGAAACGGTGGCGGTGGCGCGAAGCGCTGGCGTAGACGAATATCGCGAACGGCGGGGCGGCGCGAGGCGCCGACCGCCGCGAGCACTGGCAATGGAGTGCAGTGCAGTGCATCCTCCCATGGCCAGGATGCTAAAGGTGAGCGCTCTCAGATGAATATGCGCGAGCGACGGGGCGGCGCGATAGTCGAGCAAGAACATCGAGCCACCACTCTCGAGCAGCCCAACGGCGACGTCGGTAAGCACGACATCCTGCATGGACATAGATAGATATGCGTGAGCGGTGGGAGGCGCGAAGCGCCCCCGTCGCGAGCGCACTGCAGGGCGAGATGAGGAACCTATTCACTTATTAGCTCATGCTCTTAAGCATGAAGTAAGATGTACTCACGAGGAAGACATACTGAATGAGGGAGGCGTACAGGGAAGAGAGGGCCCTCAATGGGGCAGATGGTGGGACATGGTGGTATGAAGCCAAGGACAACGCGCGTGCGCCGCCGCGCGAGCGCGTCTAGTGCAGACTCTGCTTTCAACTTCCACCACCGCAACATCTCGTTTCGCCAATTGCTCTGGTTCTATGGCGCGACGTACTTGGGCAAAGATATTGCGGGCATCCCATATGCGCTGCGGGGTGTCGCAGAGAACATCCCGTTTGGTCAGAACGCACCTTTGGATATCGGCGCGTTCCTGGCGCGTATGGTGCGACTATTAGCTCCAAGCTCGCCGCATGGGTTTTACAGTGCGACGAGCCCGTATGGGCTGACGATTTTTTTTTTGGCGGCGCTGCCAGTACGGAAGCGCACACGGTGTTCAACCCGTGGAGGCGCGCATCATGGGCGGCGAGATTTGAGAGAGATGGACGGGACTGTTAGGCCGACTTTCAGTTCTAAGAAGAATCCGGTACGAAATGGTTTCTTACTGCATATGATTTATATGTGCTCATTCTTTTTTGCAGAGGTTCGAAGGAGACGTACAGATGGGTATGAGAGAGGGGAAGTGGAAGAGGGTCGTGGGATTATGGAGGGAGAGCACAGGGATTGCGAAGGAGCGCATCGCCAGTAAAATGGCTAAGTACGTAGACATCACACTTGGGCTGGAGCGCATGCTAATCGTCATTTCAGGGGATATGAGGAGAAGGACGAACTGGACTCGCAGGCGTCGCGCAAGAGGCGCAAGACCGATGGTTTGGCGGAATTTCGAGAAGTGGACCACGCTGAGCAAGATGTTAGAAATGGAGCATGTCCAAGGCAAGGGCAAGTTCGCGTTTAGCTTCGTCGAGGGGCCGCTTGCGAAGGTCCTGCGCTCAGGTAACTGGTGAGTGGTACTCTTCTTGCTGACGGGTAATATTCTAAATGATATTACAGGATTCTGCTTGACGAGACCAATCTTGCAAGTCCAGAGACGCTGGAGGCTGTTTCGGGTCTCTTGAGTGGACTCACTGCTTCGATTACTCTGAGCGAGCAGGGTTTGCTCGAGCCTGTTCTTCGACATCCTGATTTCAGGCTCTTCGCGTGCATGAACCCTGTGACCGATGTCGGAAAAAAGGACCTTCCGCCTCACATCCGCTCCCGTTCCTGCGAAGAATGCGCCTGCTGAGCGGCTCGCTGTGTTGAGGAATAAGTCGGTTGTTGTCGCGAGCGATTCGCAAGGGTCTGCAGCTTTATTCGTCGGAGCCGACGAAGCCGTACTTGAACAGCCAGAACTACTTGAGTTGGTCTTGAACCAGATCATTCGGTTCGTCGACGATACGAACGTCTACCGTATTTCGATCCAAAAGACGTCCGAGGGTAACTTGAGACCAAGCCGATCAGTACGTCTTCCTTTTCGCGCAACCGCTCAAGTCTAAGTACTGACGTGATCTTGTAGACGGCGCGATCTTCATCTTCAACCCGCGCTCTGGTCAGCTCTTCCTCAAGATCATCCACGCGAGCGTCTGGGCCGGCCAGAAGCGTCTCGGACAGCTCGCGAAGTCGAAGACGGCCGAGAGAGACGCCGCGCTCGTGCGTTCGTTGCCCGTTGAGGAGTAGCCGAAGCGGGTAATCGTCACACGCAATGGCATGTTAGACCCGCTCGAGGTTCATGTGCTCGGTATCCCGGATATCGTCACCCAGGGCTCCGACTTGCAGTTGCCAGGCGTGCATGAAGATGGTGATGTTTGGTGATCTTATTCTTGTGCGTTTATCTCTCGTTTTGTGTGATGTGTAGTTCGCTGACGAAATGTTCGGTTTTGTAGCGTGCAAACCTGCCGCAGATGGGCCCTAGTCGATCTCCAGCTACACTGCGTTCTCCCGCCTCAGTCTCTTGCTCCACGGTCTGCATGTCAACCACGACAAGGCCAAGGCCAAGATCATCCTGCACCCCGATAAGAACACCATCACCGAGCACACTTCGTCTGGTCGACGCTATCGGACGAGGAGTGGAACAAGGTCGGAGTCTTGCATACTGGGCATGCACTTCTCGCAGGTGCTTGCGAAGTGCCGGGAAGGGCGGGTCGAGAATCGGGTGCCGAAGGCAACGCGGTGTAGGTCAGCAGCTGTCAGCTTCCATGGTGAACTTGCCATCAGGCTCCTTCGTTACATGACTCGGTAAGCGCTATGTCCAGCAGTTGGAGTGACGGCCGTCGCAAGGCGGTGTATGACTGGTTGATTATTTTAGTACGCGGGTTATGGACATTTTTGGACACTTATGTGCCGAATGAAACGCTGCAGAGTCTTGAAAAAGCGAGGCCACCCTTGTCAAGCCTTCGCCACAGACTGCGAGAAGTACATACGCATGGCTCAGAGGAGCTGGAGCTCCCCTGACTCTTAGATAACAGTAATCAGTGACCCTTGCCAACGAAAAGAACAAGCAACACATTGTCAGTGTCATTTTCGGCGAGCACGCGAACAGCATGATGACACAGATCAAGGTGTTTAGCATAGATCGGATGCCAATGCCCAGTCAGGTCAAAAGATGTATTTTCATTGACTACTTTACATGTACGTACATGCGAGAAGGTCGGTCTTACATGTGGGTATCGGGGTATGGTTATGACGGTGCTATGTGAGAGTTTGGGCGCGTATCGTGAATATGAGCGGGTATGTGAGTGGACATGGGCGAGTGTGGGCGGGTGTGAGTGGGTATGGGTGAGCGTGGGCGAGTCTATAGTCGGGTGGATATTTTGCCCGCAGAAGTCTAGAAATTCGCATACGAAACGCATGTGCGAACCCGCAGACGTACAAGCACGAGCCCTTGCTCTCTTTACGTACTATGCGCTTCACACTTCCTGAATTAAGCTATCCCCTGTAGTTTAAGCCTGTAAACAATCAGTAACGCTGCACCGTACTATGGGGGGCAACACATACCTTCGTTCCTCGTTTAGACGAGTAAGCATTCTTCATAAGGTCCGGAGCGCATTGGTACGAATACATTGTACAAAGCAAGAAAAGAAAACTCTGATATATGCAATCAGCGACGTTGCATCACATTTGAGAAAGAAATCACACCTTAGATCAACCGCTCATCGTCAACGCCAGCCTATATCAACATCGGTAGACAGCGATCAGTAGGCGCAGAGAGAAAATTACAAGATACTCACCTTGTTATCCACCCCAGCCAATCATCCCTAAACCTCCCTGTCAATGCCTTGCCAGCAGACAACGCCAGCGGCGATGGGGACAAGCTCATTCAGAGCAACGCGCGCTTCCGCAAGCCTGTCGCCCAGAGCGCGAATCGCATTCAGGAGGGCGACTTGCTGTGGAACTAGCTCGCCGCTCCCGGTCGCTTGTTGGATGGCGCGAAGTCCAAATATGATCGCGTCCATTGCCGAATCCAATGCGCGCAACAAAGACTCTACTTTGGCGTCGTATATGGGGCGTGTGCCGAAGGGTGTGTAAGATGGGACGTGTCCCAGGGGAACATCGCCAAATCGCATGTCGACATACGCCGTATTGGCTGGCGAATATGGCGGGACGGGTCCGCCTTGTTCTTCATGATCGTCCTCGTAACGATCGCGCACGACGCGGATTTGTTCGTCGAGAACTTCTTCGCCGACAGCGACCATCGAGTTCATGATCTGACGCGCGCTGCGCGCTGCGATGTCGAGCGATCGGGCAGTCCAACCGCGATCTTGCGCGTTCCTGCCCATGCGCCCCATGATCACCGTCTGGGCAATGCCCCAGACATATCTCCGAACCGCGGCGTGCTGCTGCTCGTACGCGAAGAACCGCGTCGCGACGTGGCCCTGGCCCCGATGCTCGAACCCACATACGACCTCCCATACGTCGTCGTGCGCATTCTGTGAGATCGCGGTGATGGAGTAGGATGGCGGACGCATACGTGGTGTCGAGCAGATGGGTCGTTGAGGTTGAGGTTGAAGAGCGTCGCGTCGACTGTTGACGAGAGGGCGGCCGACGCCGACATCAGTCGATTGACGCCGCCACGCGCCGAGCCGGAAGCGCCGTTTTCGCACAACGCTGGGGCGCCCGTGCTGTGGACACGCCGAGCGCCCTATGATTGGCGCGTGACCAACGTCGCTCACGAGCGACGGCATCTGTTGTCGACAGCGCCATCCCTCCGTGGTGGTGATCCCAGCGTGAGTAGGCGGGAGCTGAGGGGAGGGGTTGCAGATCGATCGAACGACTGGTGCATGGTAGGATGGTCTGGCGGCGGCGTTGACAGTACCACCGATTCTGTTGGATGAGTTCCAAGTCAGTCGCGAGAGCGGTTACGGTGGCTTCGATGTGCGCAGAGGAGAGAGGACGAGAGGCGCGAGCGGACTGGTGGTGGTGAGAGCGAGAACGGGGGGACAAGGGCGAGCGATTGCCCAGACTCGGAGTCTGCCGGCCGGTCGTGTTTCGTCAACTAATCCCCTCCCCTCTCTTGCCTTATCATACGATTCCTCAAGCTGAACCTCGATTAGTTGGCGCGCCGCATGAGTAGTGGGGTAATCTCGCACCTCCCGTCAGGACAGTTAAGTCCACATTTACCGATGCCCTGCGTTGTTTTTGCCCTGCTCATTTTTTCCAGGATCACTCCGCGACATCATCATCGACTTGAAAGTGGCCAGTAACAAGCATTGTCACGTCTTCCTTCCGACAGCCATCGCACATCGCCGGGATCGCTACTCACTGTCGGTTCCGTCGACTGCCCCAATGTGTTATATAGGAGAGTACTTCGTGGGTGGGAGTGGTGGGTGACTCGGCTGATCCGGTGGCGTCCGGGTCTCTCTGGGTTTGGAGCCTACAGGTGCGTGTTTGTCGTTCTTTTCAGTACGCACAAAGCTCATTGAGGTTGACAGGGTTGCACGATACTTATGCCCATACACCCATATTCTCTCAACTTGTTTCAATATATCCCCCTCCTGTATGTCGCCAATTCGGAGTCCTGGTGTGCGCTATCTCACAAGGGTGGGGGCGGCTTCGGCCATTCCGTCCGAATCCCAGTTGGCATACAGCGACGAAGTCACCCGAATTTGTATGATGATACTCACGCCGACTGTCTTCCAGCAAGCTTTGCGTCGCAGTGGTTGGCCTGACCCAGGAGTCAGGGCAGGGCCGAAATTTGCCGGAAGTTCTGCGATCGGGTGTGAGAACTCTGCGGCATGAGGCTCACAGATCAGCGTGGAGTCGCCGAGGCCTTCACTTTTCAGACAAGGAAGACTCGGCAGAGTGGATTGGAGGCTACCAGTGAGAGTGAACCGCCTTGATATGCACGTCGTACTATAGCTTATATCGCCAGCAACCGTCTAGCGGTTTGGCCAGTTGTGATCCTGGCACGTGGCGATGGCAGCCCTGTTGTATATGAATGCTTGTCCATACTATACTGAATTTAGTCCTACTCTGAACCTCTCTACCTGCTATATACCTACCCGGGTTTATGTCTCACGGTACCAGTATCTGCTCAAGTCTACAACGACGGGGCATCTGTAGACTGTAACTCGCTCGTTTAGCTCGTAAACCTTTTAATACGCATATTTTCGATGATATTTGGAGTGTACGATAGGTTCCATAATGCCTTGGTTTGTGATCTTGTATCGTACTAGCTATCGTGAAGCGCCGAAACTAGAAGTGCGCAAAGTTCAAAGCGCGCGACGCGAAAGAACCGGCCATGGACTAACGGGCAACCGTACATGTGGCAGTTTGGCGCGTTGACGTATTGGCCCCCAACAAAGGCAGACACCCTGACGTAGAGTCCAGAAAGCTAGGCGCGGTGAGGTTCGCAAGTATATATAGCATTATATCACATCTGCTGTGCAAAAGATGACTACATTCGTAAGGTGGTGGAAGATAAGCCGCAGTGAGCGAGTTCGCCATAGTAGCCTTATGACAGTCATCGATCTGGTCACGTCCTCGAGACCCATGTTGTAGCGGTGTAAGCCACAGAGCAGGACTCCTCCTCTCCGATGTGCATCTTACTCTTAGTCATCGGGTAGTTCGGATCGAACTCCAGCATCGAGTTGCGTACGCAGCCAGGTTCAAGGAACACTTGTTCCGCTTCGTCTCGCCCTCGGCGCTACGCGGGTGCTCGGCCAGAGGCTTCCATATCTTGAGCACGGGTAGTGTGCACGTACGTTGTCGGTCGCTTCAATCTCGGATGTGATGAGGTCGTGATTGTCAGTCCTGCACAACTCAAAGTCATGCGAATTGAGAGCGTGCTTCTTCACCGTCAACGGTCAGCTGTAAGCGAGCATCAGGATATGTGTAACCAGCATGTATCATGTATGTATGGCGTGTGGCGAATGAGTCGCAACAGGGGGCGTGTGCCTTCGACGAGAAGCGCGCGCTGGTTTAGTCGAGCATAGTCCCAATCCGCCGCTGCATGATTCTGCTCTCGAAAGTCGCTTTATGCGTTACATACGTTGTCGCAGACGGTATGGCTGTTCGCCGTCCGTGTTCACAGTAGAGATGCACAAGTTGCCCATAATACGAGGACGCGCTTCGTCATTCAAACAAAGGTCGTACGTTGGGAACATCATGCAGTGGCTGACGCTGTCATCGTCGTTCGGGTTGAAGTGGGAACGCGTGGCATGAAGCAGGGACGCGTCGTGGGAGGGATGTCGGACATTTGTCGCGTGCTGCCTTTTACCACCATGATATCTCACTTTAGTGCTTCGACTGCGACCATACCTACAACAACTCCTGCATATCTTTTATGGATGCGAAGTTGGTTATGATGGAGCACCCAACGACCTATCCACCTACGCAAGATATCTTCTAACTCTCGGTTCCGAGTCGACTCAGGACTATGACATAGCGCTGTCTTTCGGCGAGGTGCGCTTCTTCGGGCGATCTTGTACGAGCAGAGTACTGATTTGAATGCAGAAATGCTATGTGCCAATGAAACTACAACATGCTCGACGACCCGCAGCTGCTTCTGCACGCACTCAGCCTGTACTTGGGCTCTGTCAAGCCCCGTGACACGTACTCTTGTACATGCAAGCCGCTCAGCGAACTCTCTAAGTAGCGCAGGCTCAGGGCGGGCGCTCGACAGACCAACAATACTGTCGTGGAGGGCAGGAGTGAATAAAGATGGGCGGGTCACGAGAAGGGGCGTCCACTACAGAGGAGCATAAGTGACCAGGTGTTCCTCTCAAGAGCCGCATGTACCGGACAAGTGCACTGCAGCTTATTATGTGCTGGGCAAGCAAGGTCGACTAGAGAGCTCAATTATCCGTAATGGCTGTACGGGGCAGTCAATGTGTTGGTCTGTGGCTGGACTGTTATCGTTGCAATCCCAGAATCGTTCATTACTCCCTGCCGCCCTCGGCGATTGCCGTCGATTCGCATTCGATTCGCATTCGCTGTTGGTCCTTGAAAGGATCTGTAAACAATAAGGTCCCGCATATGTCAGGCTGTGATAGCCTGTACGCAGCAAAGATGGACTTCCAGGGCTATTTCTCATTCGTAAGGACCAGACGGCTTTGCGTGTAGCATGTCCCTTACCCTTGACTTTCCCGTCCATCAAGACAGTAAGTTGAACTGTCTTCCCGACCCATTTTCAGGTGTTGACAATGCGCGTGCTTGAAGGCAGCCTCTCTTTCGGACGATGTCGAAGCAAGTCGTTGATGAACCGTTACTACCTGGATGTCCCGAGGTAAAGTGTTGGCCCGCTGATCGTCACGGTACTCGTCCCACTGACACTACTGAACTGAGATATCAGGTTCTAGTAGACGATTCTGACCTTCCCCCCACCACTCTCACCGTGAGGCCGATGTCTGACGGTCAGGTGGCCAGGGAAGCATACGCTTTGTACGAGAAGACTTGCTATGCCACGACCCTTGACACTGCCATCGATGACGAATATACTAAGAAGCCCAGTGGTCTGGATAGCCTTTCCCTCTCGTTGTAAGGCCGCTTCAAACGGCTCGGAGAACTCGGGGGCCTTGAGCGTGCCGTCGCCATGCAGCACCGCGTCCTTAAGCTTACTCCCGACGTTCATTCTGACAACGCAGTCAGGCTGAATAATCTGGATTATACTTGCGTGGCCGCTTCCAACGCCTTAGCACACTCGGCGACCTCGAGCCTGCCATCACAGCACCTTTCAATCCCGTCGAGCTTACTCCTGTTAATGGTTATCCCGACGAATCAATCTGGCTGAGCCACCTCGGATGCTCTTATCACCTTCTTTTGAGCGCCTCGGTGAACTCGATGACCTTGAGCGTGTTGTTGCGTCACATAGTCGTGCGGTCGTCCTGAGGAGCATCCCGACAAATCAATCGAATTGAACAACTTAGGAGATTCCTTGTATAGCCGCTTCCATCGTCTGTTGAGCTCGGCTACCCAGAGCATCCTATCGCAGTGCAACGTCGCACAGTCGAGATTACCCCTGATGAGGATTCTGCCAAATGCGGAATGTGGAACGATCATGGACAGCTCTTGCAGAGTCGCTTCGAGCGCCACGGCAAACTCGAGGATCTTGCGTGCGCCATCGAGGCGCAAAGCCGTACTCTGGTACCCACCTTAATGGGCATCCGGACAAACCCACCTGGCTGAACAAACTCGGTCTACCCTTGCATACCCGCTTCTAGCATCTTGGCGATCTCGGCGACTCTGAGCGTGCTGTTGCGACGCTGAACCTTGCGGTTGACCTTACTCCTGATGGACACCCCGACAAACCTACCTGGCTAAATAACTTGTCCCAGTCCTTGCAGAGCAGTTACAAACATTCTCACGATCCTAACGACCTTGAGAGCGTCATTTTGGTGCAACACTGTGCGTTCGAACTTACTCTCGACGAGCATCCTCCAAAGCTGCTTTGGCTAAACGGCATTGGACAATCCTTGTACAATCGCTATGGGCGCCTCCGTGAGCTCGATGATCTCGAGCGTGCCATCGAGGTGCAGCAGCGCGTACGCGATCTTACACGTGTTGGACATCCTCAGGATGAACCAACCATGACCATGCTGAACAATCTTTGATTGTCGATGTGTACTCGCTTTGAATGCTTCGGAGAGCTCGGTAACATCGAGCGTGCCGTCGCTGTGCGACGCCGGGCGGTGGAGATCACTCCTGATGGACATCCAGACAATATAACATGCCTGCGCAGTCTCGGCTACCCCCTTGCTACACGCATTGGTGCCGAGAAATCCAAAGGGAGCTTTGACGTGCCACTGTCCTTCATGAACGCAATGACTTTCCTTCAAGGGATTCTGCGATTTGACATCGCCAGCTTTGCTATGAAGCTCCTTAACAACTAACCACATTTAAGCACGTTCGAAGCTGTACTACTGGTGCATTCCCACATCATCGATATGCTTCCCGAACTTTTCTGGCTCGGACACAGCATAGCCCACCGACTCGAGGAAACACGTCGTCTGGGAAACACGGCCAATGCGGCCGTGTGTGCCACTATTGCTACTGAGTCTTTGCTGATCGCCATAAGATGGCTTGAGGCAGGAGGAGCATTGATACGGTCTCAAGTGCTTTCATTACGCAGTCCCATACAGGACCTTGAAGAGCAGCATCCTTATCTCGCGCGCGCCCTACGAACTCTCCATACCCAGCTTAGAGCTCTGTACACAGCTCATTCTTCTCTCGGCCCACATTTGCAACCAGCAGTCATGATTTTCACATATTGACTGCCAGCTATGAAGCGGACCGCCATCGCAGGGCGGCTATCGGCTCGTACGATGAAATCCTTGTACCTATTCGCCGTCAATCTAGCTTCGAAGACTTCATAAACCAAAGAAACTTTCGCTCTCTTTCCCTCGTACGCCTCCCCATGTGGGACCACCGTCTTCAATAACGTTGGTTCTGCTTGCTGTGACGCTCTAATACTCTCACCTGAAGGGACGGTTTCCGCCGTGGCTCTTTCTGCGCTTTTGCATGAAAAGGCGGAGACACTGCGTTCCCAATGGCATCCATATCTGCAGCAGCACAATGTAGCGCGGCATGACTGCTCAACGCCGCCCTCAGTTGAGAGACGCATCTGTCGTTCGTACACTAGGTCGCATCTCGAGATGGATAGTGCACCCTGTTCTGCTAGCACTCTGTCTCACCAAGCGAGTACGTTCCATGTTCATGGCTATCTGACGGAGGCGTCATACTGACATAATGCTGATAGCGATCGAAGGGCGACCGCTTGCCACATATTAATCATCACTGAGTGCCCTACTGTCGGCCCACTCACGCAACTACTATTTCGGAGGCGGTACTGCCAGAGGGGCCGTGGGAAAGCTGTTCTGGAACTGCTTCCAAGCGTTCGAGAACCACCTCCGAAATAGTACCTTTTCACGCTGCGGGTGTCTACGAAGAAGAGTCTGATCTACGTGTCTACAACATCGTACACTCTCTATCCCCCCTTACGTGCAACATAGATGCGCTTGCAAAACAATGCGCCAACACCTGACGCAACCCGACGCATCCGGATTTCCGCCACTACCTACTCTATCTTGAATGGGAGACAGGCCTCAACGTTCAACTGAGACTGTGCGCGCAGTTCTGCTTGAACATAACTGGGCACACCTCGCATGCCACGGATCGCAGGACCTCACAGGCCCCTTGCAGAGAGCATTCCCCCTCTACAACGGACCGCAACTATCGCTTGTAGACGTCATGAGTACCACAGCGGATAACGCAAAGCACGCGTTCCTGTCAGCATGCCAGACGGCCATCGGAGACGAGGAGATCCCCGAGGAGCCTATGCACCTTGCGGCGGGTATGCTGACGGTTGGGTTCAAAGGTGTAATCTCCACTATGTGGTCGATAAGGGGTGACTGACGCTCCGCTGGTTGTTGAGACCTAATGCAAGAAGTTGTCAAAACTTCGCGCATTGGCTTTACTAAGGAAGGGCGAGACCAGTGCGGCGTAGTATGCTTTGCATGAGACCACACAACGATTGAGAGAGGAAGTGGGCGAGAGGGAGTTGGTGCGATGGGCGCCGTTCGTGCATTTCGGGATGCAGTCTTCGGTACAGGCCGTTGTGGGTTTAACGTTACTTGTAATTTGGCATCGAGTATTTGCACAGAGGTAGAGATACATATGATCGGGACACGTTCTCAAGCAGCTTCTCTAAAGCTTATACTACCCTTTTCCTTCTCATCGAACGTCTCCGCAGCCCGCAAGGACCCAACAGTATCCTTCTCAAACTCATCCTCGCGTAACGCATCGTCCCCACCACCTCCTTCCTCGAACGCCGTCTTGTGCTTCTCAAAGTATGATCCGTGTGCCTCCGGACCAAGGATTGTGACGATGAGTACGAACGCAGCGACGACGCCGAAGAGAATCCCTTGGACCCTGGCGTAGTCGGGCAATTTCGTTACACCGTTGATAGTGACCGCTATACGCAGATTCTCCCCGCATTTGGCTTCGATCTGGGAGGCGGAGGAGGAGATCATCTACAGGCTACCAGTCAGTAAGCACTCAACACCAGTGTGGTGAGATTTACGTACATTTCCCACTTGATACGCCACTCCTGGGAACGTCGCCCGGAACGCAGGCGGCGAGATCTCATCGAGCTGGATCAGAATGACGCCCCACGCGCCCGCCGCAAGGGCGGAGGAGGAACCAGGAATAATCCATAGTGGGATGAACGCGCCGGTCCAGAGGACGAGTAGGATGATAGTGAGGCGCCAATCGATGTACTGGGAGATGTATCTGGCGAAAGTGACCCCTGCAAATCAATGCAGTCAGTATATGTAGGATAAGACTCGACGAGGATAAGACGTACCTGCAACTGCACCGCAGTTGGCGATGATGGTTGCGACGTTGGCATTGTGTAGGTTGAATCACTTGCTCTGCTGTAAGCACGTAGGATACAGATCCAGTGACTCATGCGAGAAGAATGTGAAGTCCGTCAGCAGCAGGAAAGCATAAATGCTGAGTACCCAATGCGACTTGAGCATCACGCATGTCTCGTGGATGAAGATCCTCGTCTTGGACGCCGACGTGGCGCCGGACGCACGCTGTGCCGCTTTGGCGCGCAGGAAGACGTCCAATTCCGGTAGGAGTGCGCGAACTCCCGCGGCGAAGAGTGACATCCCGGCTGATGTCTAGAAGAGAGCTCGCCATTCGACGCTGACGTTCGGTAGCAAGAACAGGTTGGCCACAGCGGCGACGGGGTATCCGGATCCATATCCCTGCTGCAGTACTCTGGATGCTAAACCGCGAACCTCGACAGGGAGACTCTCGAGCGCAGTAGATGCCGCCAAACTCAATACACCGCCCATGCCGATACCAAACAGCGTGCGCACGGCGAGGAATTGAGGGAAGGTTTAAACGAAGCCTGTTCCGAGCTCGAGTATGGCGACGAGGATGAGGTTGAAGACGAGCAGCCATTTGCAAGCGAAGCGGTCGGAGATTATACCGAAGAGGGCCAGAAATTGTTTGTTTGCGGTGCCACATAGTTGAAACAGGTATTGCGCGTCATGGCAAAGCCAGCGGCCGATCTCAGTTTGACATACGGACAGCTCTCGCTAAATACACAACACGCTGTGCTGCCCAGACAGCCGGACGACAACGGTTCTCCACGATCGTGCGGCCAATTCACAAGACACGCATATACTAAGTGTTGAGGACTCACAACGCCGACGGCACGGAATAGCAGTGTCAATGTGATGGTAGTGGTCTATATCGAACTAGTTAGCACCTTTTGGTAAATGACCACAGCAAGTGTACGGACGATGTCGGAGGCGTTCGAGTTGTTGAACTGCCTTTGGAGGTTCGTCACGGATAGCGATACGGAGAAGAAGTCGAGGGAGTTCGTAAACCACGCTAACCGCCTGCATTCAATAATACCTCAGCAAGCCAGCCTGTCAATCATGTACTTAGACGAAGATACGTACCCTGACCAGAATAATGCCCATTGTATCCAGGTCAAGCTCTTGAGGACTTGAATGAGCGGCCGGTCTCCTTAACGCTGCCCGCGTCGCGGTATGAGATTGCGAATGAAGTAGGGCGGCAACTTGGACGCGGTCTGCGTTCGAAAGAAAACAAACCACAGAGCGTTCCCTGCAATACTGTCCGACCTTATGGTCAAGGTATGCTGTAGGAGCGCACACTGGGGCGACCCGTGCTTGTTCATGAGAGGAGTACTATTGCGGCACGTTGCGGCGCTGAACTGGAGACGTTTGCTGAACTGTAACCTGAAACCCGCGTTCAAGAAGAAGGCTATTTGAAAATTCACTCAGTTCATAGTGGTAGTAGTAGCTGTGACGAAGGATGCACATGCATGGTCCTCACAGCCAGGATACAGTATGCATGGTTTCGGCCGTCGCGCGGTGGGAGTTTGGGACAAAGCGCGTCGCGGGACTGCCCCGGCGGGCGCCTGCGCCTGTGTGTTCCCTCCTTCGACTCTCATGGACACCACTCATCTATGATACGTTCACCCGCTCACTGCGCGGGCGTCATGACGTTTATATGCGGGACGATATAGGTGGCGGAGTGAACAGGTGAATGAGCGGCGAGTATATGCCATGGCGCAGGTGCGTTGTACTATGGCCTATCCAGTTCATCGTCCCGCTGACAGACTCCTGCAGGTCTCCAGTTTCGTGACGTTCAGCCTGTGGTTGTAACCCTCAGAGTAGCTATGCCTTCCATTGTCATCTTGCACACAAACTCCATCACTGCAATCCAGTCTCCAACGTGCACATCTCATGCTGGAGTAACCTTCCGCTCGCCTCCAGGCGCCTTGACCGCACTAGCCAACGCATTCCCTCTACTTCTCCAACAAGTGTTTAGGACGACGTACTGCTCTCTCTAATTCTTTACAACCATTCTCGCCGCTCTTCCTGTACACTCCTTACCCGTTTGAATCAAATCCCAACCACGTCTTCGCTCAAGTTGTAACGCTCCCCTGACACTACCACGCGCAAATATATAAAACCAGGACACTTGTCCTATGTATTGCAAAGAGCGAAGCCGCAATATACGCGTGAGGGTTTGAAATACTTTAAGGAACCAAAGTCGCGACCGCGCGTGTAAGAACTGAAGGAGTTTTTGGACGCTGGCCGTTACGCCCAGGATCGCACGCAATATGCCCTGCAATGCGCGCTTCCCCCCTAGAGGCTCGTACCCAAGAGCGGGCGCGCCCCTATCTTATTTTCTGCCCAACGCGAGCTACCCTGTGGTATGTACTCTAGACTGAGCCATGCGAACGGGGTGACTGACGGATCAACAAAAGCTTGTTGCGAACGTCGACCTGCCTACGTACCCACTCGACTGCATGACAAGGTTGGGATGACCCTTCCATGCGTTCTGGCACAGCCGGAGACGAGCTTCGTATTCTGCAGGAACCGCAAAAAGGTTTTGTCAGTTCAGGGAGCTATCGCTTGTCGACGATGGGGGTCGACAGCGATGTGCGCGGAGTACCAAGGGAATCCACACATAATCGAGCCGCTCTGTCCCTGCTCTCATCCATTCTCCACCTCTCCGAGAAGGGAGTTTATCCATGCACCAGATCGGCGTATTCTATCGAAGAAGGAGCGACGTACAGACTGACACATACTTTACCCGCGCGAGGCTGCCAGGCTAACCGTCGGCCGTAGCCAAGTTGCTGTCTTTCGATCCTGGGTCAAGATACGCGGCGAAGACGCTTCTCACCCCGATCCATGAAACACGCACCGTGTGGCAAGGCGGTGCTGAGCGACCGCTTACTTTTTTTCTTTTCGCAACGCAGGACTTGGTACGTCAATTTACATGCTGTGGCGGGGCAGTGCGGGATATCCCGAACCTCGCGGACGTACTTAATCGGCGCTAAACTTTGCTGCAGATGCCGCTGCCTGTTCGCGTCTCTCAGCTACGCCCCGACTCGCAGTCTTTTTTACACCGTTCTGCCTCTACATTTCTCTCATCCGTCCACTATGTCCGGCTGGAATCCCGCTGTCACTAAGGCGATCGAAATGCTCCAGGACCTCCGCAACGCCGCCTGCTTCTTTCCGACCCGCCTCATCTCTCCGAAGGACATCGACGTAGCACTCGGTCCGCTGATGTTCATCGACAAGCACGGGATGGGCGCTCTGCCCGCTTTTGAGGCCTTCGCTCCGGGCACTGAGTTCAGCGTCGGCCTCCTGCGTGTTATGTGGATCTTCCAGCATCTTGCCAAAGGCCACTATGACGTACGATTGCCCTCTACTGTCTGTCAAACGCTGCTAACCAGCGTTGTTAGGTATGGGGTGGCTATTTCGCCACTCTTAGCATGGTTCTGCAGCTAGTGTTCGCGCGTAACGAGGCCGCCGTCTTGAAGTACGGAAAGCTCGAGAAAGACAGCGACGGGCTCCAGGCTTACCAGAAGTACGTTGTGTCCTACGACGCAGCCGTGGCGGACATTTGCCGCGCACAGAACACCAAATACTGGCCGGACGTTCGCGACTGCGGAATCCAGTTTGTGTCCCAGCAACTCTTCTCCCACATCTTAGCCCAATCGTACGTGCATGCGTTTAGAGCGTACGACGTCGTCTCACCCACTTCAAGCACTAGCGGTTTGGACTACGCCACGTTCACCAAGGGTATGCAGCGGGACGCCGGCTCCATCTACCTGGCATTAACGTATCAGGAGTTGGACTCCCATCGCATGCTCGTCGCTTCACCCAAGGTCAGGGCGGTGACGGTTCTTGGCATAGCGGAGGGCATAACGCGTCCCTTCGACGGCGTTAGGACGCAGGCAACGTTTGCTGTGCACCTAGTGTCCAAGTGGAATGGTCATATCAGCGCGGGGCTCGTCGCCTCCTTGTCCATCGCGCAGATCCACGCGCTGCGGTCGCCTCTGCGCGTCTGGCCGGAGGCGAAGACATTTTGCCACTACTGCTCGCGCACATTTGATGAAGAGCACCCGCGTCGCGCATGCAAGGGCTGCAGGAGGACCGTATACTGCGACGAGTCTTGCCAGCGCCGGTACGTGTCTGCCCATTCGCCGTCGCCTTCCCAGCTGATGCCGTTCTTTGGGTCGGTCAGGGATTGGAAACCTTTCCACAAGATCGTCTGCAAGATGTGGCGTTTGGTTGCAGAGCGCGAGTCGTTCAGAAGGGTGCGAGCGCAAATCAAGCAGTTGCCCCTAGACCCGGTCAAGCACTTCCCCGCGTAAGGCGTACTTAGCACCGCGCAATTAGCACACTTTCATATAATGAACTTTGACAAGCGCCTGCATGCGACGAATAGGTGAGAAACAATACCGTACGAATAAACTCAAAGCGCTCGGTCGGACCGCATGCCGCGACGAAAGTAATAACATAGCCGGGGGCGCTGCTTTCGCAACAGAACCGGAAAGTTCTGAGGGATCTATGAACTCACCGCGCGCGGCAGCGGATATTATGACACCGCATGCGAGCTGCGGGCTCGCTCCTGCCAGTGTTACCAAATACCGCGACGTCTGCGCTTTGTAGCTTGCGGTAGACGGGAGGTCGCGCATCCCGACTATCAGGCGTAACCTCAACGCGCTGAAGCATCTCACAGATGTGATGAGGCGTAGTTTTAGTGAATACATACCTAGGATTCCATGATCAATACTTGCAGCATCGTATTCAATAATTTGGCCCGGATGGTTCTCGCTGAACAGCGCGGTGCTTGCGTGGGTTACGTGTGGCGCCAAATTCCGGGTCAGCCGCATGGCAAAGAGAAGCTGAGGGCGTTGATCTGCATGCGGCAAAGCGGTTACCTGATCAAACCGTTTGAAGCGTCTGCGCGGATCCATCCGGCTGCCGATTGCGTATAAGATGCTCAGACGCGGCCAACGGCCGATTTATCGACTGCCTACCGCAATGCGCTACCGTTTAAGCGTCGAGGACAGGTGGGAAGTCATGCACCAACTGGTGTTTGAGCTCCAGATGCGCTTCCCGCCCACTATACCGTGGACGCCCGATCTTATAACTGCCGCTGAGTTCGAAAAAATCGAGCGCAGGCTAGCGATACTCATCCGTCAAAAACTGTCCGTTTCTCCCCTCCAGTACTATGCGAAGCGCGCTGACATTCCGATAGCCGCCGTATGAACCAAGCTGTCCCTGACGAGCTCGACTCCTTTGTCGAGGACCCGCGGCGGTCGCGCGGCGTCCTAATCGGCGGCAACCTGCCACCGACGCGCTCCTGCCGGAACGATACTCGCGAGATGGAGGAAGCTCGCGCAGCCCTCTTGGCCGACCGCCCTAGCAGTGGCAACTTCGTGAGGCGGGTGAGCCTCACAGGCAACGTATGGGTTCTCAGCCATAGCGGCGCGCTGCTCAGCATGCACCTGAGCCCAGCTGTTCGGTGGACCCATTGGCTGAACAAGCGCTACAACAGCCCTGTCGAACACGCCTGCTGCAGAGCGCCAGACCCGAACGGGTGGCTGGAGAAGAACATTTACGGTCACCAATCGCACTGGGTCTCGGTCTGCCGCTGAGGCTTGAGCGGCGAAGATCCGCCGTGTCCGACCCTACTGCTTAATTAGAGCGCACAGCTCTCGGCGTAATAGGTTGTTCCTGCTGGATATGCAATAAATGTCATTTCGCGTAAGGGCTGCAGGGTTACATATAAAGCCGAGGCGAAGAAGTCAGAGACGCACAGCACTCATGCAATCCAACACCGAGCAGAAACCTCGCCGCCCGCAGCGCAAGTCAACGGCTTCTCAAGCACAGCTGGTCAGGCAGGGCTTGGCTGAATGGAAGCGCGCAAGATCCAACAACCGCGAGCCGATTGCCGAGCTCTACAGAGCAAGCACGCACCGCTTCTTGTCAAGATTTGCGCCTAACAACATTCACGCGCAACGTATAGACGAAGCCGCGCCATCTCCTCTACAAATCGAAGAGCTAGCGACGGGAACTAATGGGCAAGAGACAATCAACGTCGGGTATGAGCCGCCTCGCTAACGTATCTGTGAGACTACGCACTGACCTTGGTTTTGTCAGAGCAGCACCCGTCGATCATGCGTGAGAGGGAGCACAGCCAAAGATTGAGGCGTAAATGGCGGAGAAGTCAAGCAGGAGGTTGTTGCAATTCTATCGAAGACACGCTGTGTGTAGTATTTAGAAGATATGATGGGGTGCGACAGTCTGGCGCGGCGAACGGCGTGTCCTTGCGCTTGCGCTGATCACTCGCAGCCGAGCGCGGCTAAGAGAACTATATAAACCTCAAGCTAGCACGCATGCATGCGACGCGAACGATCATGGTGCACGACTCCGATAGCGACTCGTACAGCCCAAGCTTGCCTAGCCTCAGGACTGCATCGTCAGAGGCCTCCTTCACCAGCGACTCCGACAGCATCTTGACTAGCCCAACCATGCCTAGTCTCCAGTCCCCTGACAGCTCGGATGGCCGTGAGCGTGGGTTGCAGCGAGCATCTGCCCAGAGCTAATGACTTCACAGGCTCAGCGAACGGTTCGGAGAGCGACGAGAGCGCGGACTTAAACGGCGACCACAACGGTGAGCCGTTCTGTACCGTGGCGGTCACTTCTGTGAGCGTGACTGAGAGCTTTGCCAGGTGTGCGCGAGGATGTTCCAGCGCTAGACGCCCATGCGCACTCACTACAGGGCGCGGCGGCGCCTCAGTCACCACTCGCCGACGGCGAGCAGGGTGGAATAACGCCCACAACGACAGAGCGCGTCGGCCGCGGCCGCATGCTGAGAGCGACGGCCATGAGCGGTGTGTTTAGGTCAAGCTTCAGCGACGAACGGTGAGCACCGCAGCTGGTGTTATAGATCAGACTCTAACGCGCTGTCGATAGCCTGAGGGGCGATACGCCTCCCGCCACTGTCAATGCGCAAGGCGAACGCCCGGAGAGCTTCCTCAATCCTGTCTCCCTCGAGTTCATACAGATCGGACGCGAGCTCTTTCAACTGGGCCGCGAACAGAGGCGCATTGAGCAAGAGGAGCGTCGGCTCATAGATCGCGCCATGGAGCTCCTACGCACGAACCAGTGGCTGCGTGATGAAGGGCAGGAGAGCGAGGTCTCAGACGAGGAGGAATAGCGCGCCAGCTTTAGGTAGTCACGTTAGACAGCGATTGTGATACAGAGATCTCGACTGGGTAGCGTAGCTAGTATGATCAAGTGACGGGTGCAAAGCTGATGCGATAAGAAAAGATAGAGCCAACACGAGGCAAGGGCTAGCGGGCGTGACGCTCTGTTGAATGTGACGCGGGCCATCAGTCCCACCCGCCGCACGGTTGAGCCAGAGCCGTGACCATCTCCTCGACCTCGTCTCCTCTTGTCGCTCGCCTGCAGTTTGACCAAGCTCTACGTAGGCGCTTCCAGAACGTTTCAAGGTAGATACGGCGCTTGCAGGCTGATCTTCTGCCGCCATCAAGCAACTGTGGCTGACGGCGTTATGGGACAGCGAGAGCACGAGTTGCAGGGTATCTGCGATTGAAGGTAAGCTCAACGCTTGAAGCTGCTCCCTATGTGCTATGCATATCGTTCTTTTTCTCTTGTGACGTCGTTGACGGCCCTTAGGCTGACTGATACAGTCTTGGTCTTGTTATCACGATGCATGTGGCGCAGCTTTTCCTCGTTGCTTGCTTCATGCCTACGCTGATACCTACCCGGTTTCTAGACGATGCCGGCTCGCGAGGAAGCAGAAGTAAGCGCGGCGCAGAATTCTCGAGGCTGTTCATGCTGAAACGGAGTGGTAGGAGGAGCACGAGCCCTCATCGAGTTCAAGCCGAACTCGGCCGCTGAAGTGGGACGGCTTAACCATCGACGCCCAACCCTTGCGGGTGAATGTCGACTACGACTCTCTAGTGGAGCATGCAGTGCGGCGCGGTGATTCTACTGGTTATGGCGTGCCTGCGTTTGTCGTGCAGGGTTGTGAGGCCGATCTCGTGTCTGATGCGTCGCTTTCACCGCCGACTTCTCCAGGTGGGCAAGGCCGCGCAGTCTTACGATTACAAACAAGTCCTCATTGCTTTAATAGTGCTCGACAATATGCTCGACGCGGGCGCATGCAGCGAAGAGAGCATTGCGGCCGACGCCTTAAGAGCAGCTCGTCCCATGCTGCGCTGGATTCTCCATTTCATCTTCTCGGTTCTCCGAGTTTAAATGCCTTCAACGCCGCACCGCAACATGAAAGACAGGTGTCGAAGAGATCGGCACCTTCAGCCCTCGACGTGAGCAATCCGCCCTCGTCATTGCGCTGCATGAAAGTACCATATTAACGTTTGCGTCGCGAGCGTCTGTATCACAGCGTGCACCCCCCAGTCGATCCCAACACCTCGCAAACTCACAAGGACAAGGTCGCCATCATCACCGGTGGTCCAAAGGGCGTCGGCGCCACCACCGCCCACTTCTACGCCAAAGCTAGTGCGAATGTCGTCCCCGTTGCGCGGCGGCCCCCGGAGCGCAGATCCTGACTGATGCTGGTGATATCTCTGATCGCGAGGTTGGAAAGCGCGTCCTGAAGTCGTGGTCTCATACTCAGCCGTGACGAATGGAGTCGCAACCAGTACGCTGCTTCTCCTCCTGCGCCATTGACTATACTGACCGTACTGAGCAGAATTTGCCAAAAAGAGCTTGTCCGCTTGGTGGTAAATGCAGGATGTCAATGTGCGGGGAACTCTGCACACCATTCAGAGCGCATCACTCGCTGTGCCATTCAACAGAGAGAAGATTGTGCCGAAGTGATAAGTCCAATTTGTAGAGCTTGTTGTAGGCGTGCCGGTCAATACCAGCGCGTAAGCAGAAGGAATCGGGGTAATCGTTATATTTGTTCTGAAGAAAGTGACCCGTCATGGATAGGAAATTGCTCATGTACTTCGCAGGTTGGCCTTGTTGGACAGCATCACGATCTCTATTCTCCTCGGAGACATCGTTGGGCGAGGATGAGTCGTTGGTGGAATGTGTGGACAAACGGGACAGCGCCAGAGCAAGGTTCTCGAGTGGGTCACCTCGTTCTGGACTATCTTCAGTGTAGGAACTCTGCAATCTTCAAGTTAGACAGGGTGATCGATAATAGTGATTGAGGAGTTAGGCGCGGATGGCGTGCATACCTTAATTCGTAGCCTGACT
Organism: Peniophora sp. CONT; assembly: GCA_001632445.1. Classification (NCBI taxonomy): domain Eukaryota; kingdom Fungi; phylum Basidiomycota; class Agaricomycetes; order Russulales; family Peniophoraceae; genus Peniophora; species Peniophora sp. CONT. Next base: position 8,360 of record KV424820.1, on the reverse strand, counting down.
GGGTGTCATATCGCTTCAGGTTGAGCGTCCAGTTGTCGTTCTCAACGTTAGCCAGAGGCCTTTGATGTACTGTAAGCACAGGCCAGCGTCTTCAGCCTTTGAGCTATCACTAGGCACGTCGTTTACGTCGAAGTTATGGTAAAAGGCATGGCAACCTATTGCCTCCGTCCGCTGAAATATGCTCGGCAAACGCCGGTGATACCGCAGATACGCTGCACCCACCTTACGCAAGGCTATTTTTTCCTTACGCATTGCATTCGACTGTACGCTATCATACAGTTATCTAATATTCCGTCCAAGAAGCCTAGATTTATCTATTTATACTGCGACATCGGTCACAGCTCTTCGTGCCTCACATGCTTGTCTTCCTCCTCCGAAGAGTCAGCGTCAGGCTCATGGGACTCCCCGGTCCGGATAGCTTTGCCTGATGCGGCGTTGGCCAAGTCAGAGACGTCTGCAGCCGCAGCGCTGGCATGAATGACGCCCTCGTCCGCGAGGCGACGAGCCAGACGCGCGATCTCGCTGTCGTAGACCTCCCATTCGGGGATCTGGCGCGCACGGGCGAGCTTCGGCTCTTTCTAAGAAGACATTAGATACTATTTGAGAGATGAAAAACAACGAGAGGACGTACTGTGAGCGGATTTTGGCAAAGATCGATTGTCTTTGCGCGGTCAAGTTGGTCCTTGCTACGCCAGGTCTCGCACTGCAACTGATGAGAGTTAAACACTTTGGAAACACATCACACGTACCCATAACCAGTCCTCGGGGAGCGAGAAGATAGGTACGTAGCGCTGCAAATTGTTCGGTAGATCTGCGGAAGAGGCATCAGATGCGGTTAATAGTACAACGTCGGGAGCGATGCATACCCTGGTCCAGGTTCGCCAGCGAGTGGGGATCTGCAGAGAGCTCCTGGTAATGAGAACGAAGAACGTCCTAATAGCATCATTCAGCACACATGCCCTGTTATCTAGGGCAGACTGAACGTACACCGGCGGCGAGCTGTCGGAACCGCTTGAGGTCTATCACGTATAGAGCGCTATGATCGGTCAGCACAAAGACAGCTCCAACGCGTAGGCAGCACTAACACACCTGATATGATACGGCTTCCCTTGCAACGCTTGCGCCCAGTACCCCTGCTTCCAGAACCCGAAGCCCTCCATATCGGTGTGATCGTCATCCATAGGTGTATAACCATACGGCGCGCCCTCCAGATCCACCCCGACGAGCTCCATCAGATCCGCACGCACGATCTGGTCAGCGTCGACGAAGATGACGCGGTCAAGGTCCATGGGAAAGAGTACATCGAGGAAGAGGATCTTGTATGCCCAGATGATGGGTTGCTTCTCCGTTTGAGCCCTCAACCATTTAGGCCACTTGTAGGTCACGAGCTCGTACTGGAACCCGTACTCCTACATGGACCTGGTCAGATACTGAAGATATCGCAGGGACGTGAAAACATACCAGGAACGACGGAGAGAGGAAGTTCTCGATGAAGCAAAACTTGACGGTCTGGTTGGTGTGGCGCATAACGCTCAGCGTCATGATCGAAGCAAAGCGCTATACCATATTCAGCACGTATCAGTTTAGCTAAAGAAGAAACTCACCTCATAGAGCATGCGAGAAGACACTGCGCGACGTCAGCCCCACGCGTGCACAGCATCACTAAACACGCATACCCAGAAACCACGCTGCCCAACACGCTCTCGCTCTCTTCGTCGTCTTCGTCTTCCTCGAGCACACCCGCCCTCTCCATTCCCGACTTCCTCATCAAACGCGGGTACAACGCCAACCCCTCGAAACTTGTGATAGTGACCACATCCCCGCCCTCAGCCACGCTCGGACTCTTCCACCCCTCATTGCCCACACTCTCGATCTCGTATATCTCCCTTCCCTTGCCTTCGCGGATCTCCAACGCATATACGCCGGACGTAGCGCGGAACTGGAAGTATCCCAAGATAATTGGACGTTATCGAGGTCGAAGGCGGCGATGCGGGGTCGGGCGACCCAGGAGGAAGGCTCGTCGAGGCCGAGGGTGTAGATCGGCTCAATGGGGAGGTCTTCGAAGGAGGATACGGACGCGACTTCGTTTCTGTGACGTTATTAGGTTGTGAGCATGCAGTATATAGTGGAGCTCGACGTACCCAGACTCATCGTATACCAGCTGAGGCAGAAGATTGTAGCGATACAACCGCTTGAGAGGTAGCTGGGACTCGATCAGCGCCGATCATACAGAGACGACCGACTTTGCATACCTCCGTGTAGGGCGGCGGCATCAGATACACCTCCGCGTACACATCGGGTTGGCTATACACCCACTTCGCAACCCCATCGTCAGCATATACTCAACTACCAGCAGGTAACACACGCACCTCAAGCAACGCAGGGCACCTCTGCGCATCACCACTGAGCGGATCAAGAATCATCCCAAACCGGATCTGTGCGCCTTCCCCGTCTCCGACCTTGAACATCCTGCCAGTCATCGTCAGTAGAGCAACAAGTGTGACGAAAGGAAAAACGTGTGAATGCTCGTGCTTAACCTCCGATAGTTCGTATTCCTCGAAGAGAGCTGCGAGTTGTACAGCCCTGACTCGGACGGGTCCGGGATACGCACATCGGACACGATGGACGCGACGTTCGACACGAACGCCGCAATCTCGCCGCTACCAGCGCAGTCAGTCAACTCACTCTCTCCCGTAGTAGGAGGAACACGTACTCGTCTAACCGGTTTAAGCCTTCCCACGCCTCTCCTAACGCAGTCAACGCAGGCACGACTCTCTTGCCGCCCTCATACTGCTCCAGATCCTCGAAAGCACCCGCACTTCAGTCTGCAGCGCCCAAGGGTCCGACGATGCGGCCGCTGATGAGTATCGCGTGGACACCGGGTGCAAGGTGAAGGTGTTTGGAGAGAAGACGGGACGATGTGAGGTATGATATGTAGTTCGACGCGTCGACGGAATCGAGGGAGATGTCGCCGAGGACTTAGTTGAGGGCCTCGGAGGTGGAAAAGGTCTCTTGAGCTTGAGCGTCTTTTACATCGGAGGGCACGTGCAGCTTGAGTGCGTGCAGGAGAAGCGCTGGCGTCAAGCTCCCTAGCCGCTCATTCGCGATGAGATGCGAGAAGAGCGCCGATACGCTCGTTGAAGTCTTGTCGTCTGCCGGTGTGGCCGGGTTATGAATGAACGATATGCGCGAGCTCGCATCCTCCACTGTCGACTACACGCCACGGGTATCAGTTGGGTGAAAGCGAATGAAGTAAAAAAGAATGACTTACGAGGTATGTGAGAGCATACTGTACAACCGCCAACCCTTCCTCGGTATAAAAATTTGCAACGACGTACATCGTACTGGGGACGCTCTTAGTCTCTGTACATCATGAGCATACATTCCCTCGGGCACTGAGAGCTATGCTCAAACATACCAGGGTAGGTATAAGCGCCGGGCTTGGTGATGAAGCCCATGTTAGCGAACACAGTAGGCAAAGCGACAATATCGACATCCGCGGGGTTCGTAGACGCCACGATATACTTGTTACGCCTCTTGTAGGTAGACGGGAGATCGTAGAATTAATCCGCCATGTTCATCTTCGATGCAATATCGTCGTTGAGCTCGCCAGCATAGACCTTTTGCGCAAAGTAGCTGAAGAAGCTCCCGACGTCCGTCTGCAACGATTGAATGAACGACTACCACACATCGTCAGCTCATCTTCTTCTCCGCCCTCGACAAAGTAAAAACGCGCGTCGTCGACATCATGATGCCTCCCATTAATGAACGCATCCATGAATGGTTCTCCCTCCCCTTCATCCGCACTTGCCCTAAGCCCGACTTTCAGATCCAACCTTTTGCCATACGCCTGGCTCTTCTGTACGAGCGTACGTGCGAGTTCGTCTGTGATATCGGTGACGTCACCCCATGAGTGCTTCTCCTTGCCATCCTTGAGAGGAGGGTGGGCATTGAGCTCGTCGAAGACTTGGCGGGCGTGGGCGAGGGAAATCGGCGCGGCGAGATCGGCTTCGGAGCGGACATTCGCGATGAGCTGCGAAGCGATTGCATCAGCCATTGCACCTCAAGGACGCAAGCCAGAGATAAACTTACATGTTTCATAAAAGTCGTATCCGCCGGCCAATCCATAGTTTCATTGAAATACGTCAAAGCTTTCGCCAACTTCACTCCCTCCTCGAACCGTTCTCCTCCATCTGGTATCAACGGCACAAGTCCAAACCTCAACGGGAACTTTCGCGCAATAAGACCTGTTACTGTCGAAGCGAGGAAGTAGTGCATTCGGGCTTGGGTTAGGTCGACGGCGAAGATCACGTTTACGAGGTTGAGGCGGACGATGGGCATTCCGTATGGGCCGGGTTGCATCATCTGCGTTCAGCACCAGTCAGCTCTCCCCGTCGCTACCGTAGATGAAGAATGAGACGTACGGAGAAGACGGAGGGCTTCCATGAGCTGTATCGTTCGTCTGTTTCGATATCGTTGAGCCACAGAATAAGATCTCCATCCTCGGACCGGTCACTGGCGTCGAATAAACCCTCGAGAATGTCGGTACTCGAGTACGCCGCGTCGATTCGAGGGTTCGCGAGCAGTTTGAAGGCTGTGTCCGCTGAAAGGCCGAGGTCTTCGAGTGAGGCGATCACGTAGCGTTCTTTCCGAATGAGCGAGAGCAAAATATACTCGCATCAGCCAAGTGCAGCCAATGCGAAGTGAATAATATATACCTTAGGGATGTGCACCGGGCCCGTAGCCTACGGGCTACGGGTCCCGTATACGGGTACGGAACCCGTACCGTACGCACTTATGAGAAGACCTCCTACGGGTTGTACGGATACGGCCGTGATCCGTAGCTACGGCCGTACCGGTCCGTATACGGGTACCACCAATGGCCACGATAGTCTGAGCTTGATCGCGAGGAATCAGATGAGTTATCGTCTTGAAGCTCCTCGTCGTCGAGAACATCGTCATTGAGCTCGAGTTCGTGTGCAACTGCAATGGCCTCAGCCTCTGTCAGGATAGAGATCTGGTAGGCACGACGTAGAGCCGCCGCATACAGGGCGCGCGGTGACGATGCAGGCATGGTGGCAGAAGGGAAGATGTGGGCTGTCGATTGACTGTACACACGTGGACGATCTAACACTATTTTATTGTACATCTGTGAAATAATGATATATCGATGCATGCTCTAACAAATATTTTGCTCAACACCTGTACCCTCATCTTGGTTTTTGCTTAAACAGCCATGTTCGTTCATTGAAGAAGCCGCGCGCGACGCTGAACGCGGGCACCGGCCGATGCCGTGATGGGACGCGCCCGGGCGAAGGGCGCAGGCGGATAACGACCGCGACGCGGATAGCGCGCGCTATCCGCGTATAAGCCCCTCCCGCTATCCAACTTTGAAGAAGACTAATATGCCTGTGTTGTGCCTGCTATCGTCATAGTCCGAGATAAGCGTATAAGGAAGAATATCGTAGAAGGTCGAGAACCGTGGGCCACGTGTTGACGTCATGTTCGACGCGCGCGCTTTGCCTCGAGCGAGCTCAAGCTCTACTCTCCCTGTAACCACCATTAGCAATGTCGAACACTTCAATAACATGTTTTGCAAATGTTCGGAGATATTCGGCTCGGTACAGGTCCCATGTACGGGCAGATGTTGTTTCCCGTATGTCGATTGGCTCCTGCGGGTTGTTGCTCACTGTGCCGTGCACTCAACGACGGTCTCCATTCATCTCTGCGTCATCCTAGCTCAGAGGCGGGCTGTTTGACCACCCGACGTGCCCTAGGTATAAGTTGGACCATCGGATGCAAGCGCAGACCATTTTCGGCCACTTCCATCTCTAACGGCCATGGGCTCAACTGGCTTGCGCCCCGCGCGTGCACCAGTGCGCATCTCGCTCACTCCCCGACGCTCCCGTAAGTCTTTCTTATCGATATACTGCTACCACAGGACACTAATATAATACAGTACTCTCATCGAAGCCGTCAACGCGCGCCATGCTTCGGCCATACGAGTCTCACAGCGTGTTGGCGTACTCGTTCATTTGGTTCATCTTGCTCCTGACCCCCATATATACTACAGTTCTTTCTATCTTCTATGTTCTGTACCAACATTGCTCGTATCTTACCGTCCTAGCTGGCATCTTAGGGGTCAACAAACGGGATCGTGCATCTTTACCCGAATTCTTGCTCATCCTGTCTGTTGTGGCACTCTCGATCTGCTTGTATCTTGGTATGTCTGTTTCCATTCAGCTACACAACTTGCTGATGCTTCTTAGTGAACTATTGCTTCGCTCGGATTCTCTGCTTATCACGGCTTATTTGCCGCACATACGAAGCTTTCGGACTACTACTACAAGTCCGACGCTTCTCCCTATCATACATGGGCGACTCGTGTGTATTCGTCTATCTTTGTCAACATCAACGCTCACCGCTGATTATCATCTACTAGTGCTGGACCCTCGCATCTCGTATGCTGGCTTGAAGCATGACTTCGAGTTCGACTATGAGCTGACGGAACACCTGGAGGAGTCTAAGCAGCACTTGAATGCACACTTCCGCAAGAACTACGCTCATCGTGTGCTTCATACATCCGCGGCATCCGCGCAATCCTCCTCTGATTCGACAACACCCTCCTCGAGCTCGCCGCGCAAGAACTTTACCGCCCGCTACCGTGTTTCTCGGCCTGTGCAGGATGAGCTCGATGTATACTTTTCACGGCCACAGGAGGACTGGGACAAGGACCCTTTGCAGTGGTGGTACGACAACCGTAAAACCTTCCCTAGTCTGTTTCTTCTCGCTCGTGATATTCTTTGCATTCCTGGTATGTTCTTCGCTCTTGAAGCAGTCTACATTCCACATCTGAACTTGCACTCAGGATCTGCTGTAGCTGTCGAGCGCATATTCTCAAGTGGGCGCGACACAGTTTCTGTCCGACGTGCTAATCTGAGTGCGGCGACTATACGCACTCTGATGATCGTCAAGCACCGTCTTCGCATGGCGCGCGAGATTTCTGTTTAGCCTATCTTACAGTTTGTCATACTTTAGTTCTACTCTCGTTGCTTTCTGTTTCCCTTGCTTCGTCCTGTGCGGGCCAGAGGCGGCACCGCGCCTTCGTTTAGTACAGCATTATAATGCCACTCCCCGCGACAATTGTTGTCCGAAAACCGGCAAGGGATCAGCGCCAGTCGCAATCTTTTGCTACAGTGCATTGTATAACAGCTAGATCATTACATTTCTTAAGTCTTCGTCGCGGTCTATGTCAAAAATATGCCTGTACGGAGGGATGAGTTTTGCCGTGCACCGACGCGAATTGACGCGCATTTCTCACGTGAGCGCGTCTGGACGCGGCGGATATCGTCCTCCCAAGTGCTCACAGCCTTTGGTACGTAGTACATCTCGAATATACAGTTGCGTAGCAACCTCTGACATCCTGTTTCCATATCCGATATCAGCTCACCGCCCGTATACGGCCCGTAACGGCCGGACCGTACCCGTACCGTTTGCCCTCCCAAAAGCACCCTACGGTTCGGGTTCGGGTGCTCCCGTACCCGTAGGTACCCGTAAGTACCACGGCCGTACCCGTTACGGTACGGTGCACATCCCTAGTCCGACTCAAGCCTCTGGTACGGAGGGCATGCAAACCGAAGCTCGTCCACTCCGACTCGCTGAAGTACTTGCGTGATAATTGCCATGTCGGGAAGTGACGAATGCGAGTAGCTGGACTGAATACGAGTAAGCAGAAGGTAAGCGGGCGTGTTGGCAGGCGAACATACCGGCTGTGTCGCATTCTGCTGGTAGACCTGCTGATGCTGCCTCACCATTTGCGACGGGGAGGTTGCAGGGGCCTAAACCGGGTCAGTGCATCCATATAGCCATTCAAAATGCACCAACTAAGACAAACATAGCGCAGATGGAAGCAGAGTGTAAGTAAAAGGAAGCGCTTCGACGCAGCAACCTCAATTAAGTAGGTGCAGTGCAGACCACTAATTCTGGTCTGCAATACGCTTCGGGAGAGCCCGCTCTTCAGCGGAAAGGACTGCTATTCACTACTCCGTAATCAGATACATTTCAAGAAAACACTTTCCAATACACGCAGTGCAAGACACCCATCACTCAGGAACCCATCGCATGGCGACATCTTCCGGCAAAATCTCCCGCACATTGTTGTACATGTCCTCATCAGTCGAGAACACCTCTAACGCGCCTACAGCGAGTCCGCTCAGGGCGCGTGCAAGCATAGCGTGCGCCGTCAAGTTGGCCTTGTTGTATGTCACTTCGATGTCGACGAACGATAGCGGAACGTCTTCATGCTCCGTCTCTCCATCATCCGTTTCTCCATCATCCGTCTCTCCTTCATCCGTCTCTCC